>JAOQMR010000006.1:2984943-3000257 GCA_027563865.1 Erythroxylum pelleterianum | reverse complement strand
GTACTAAATTTTAATATTGTGAAACTATTAAACAATAAATTACAAAGTTATAAATATTTTCATATTTTCATTTAATTACCTATTTTAAAAAATCATTTAAATATTCAAAAATTCGATAATCCAATTTAAAATATTTTTATTTATATTTTGTGAATATAGTTGACAAATTAACATAAAGATTGATAATTTAAAAAGATTATGACTCTTGTCCACATAATTTTTAATAACTTTGAATGCATAATTATCAACGTGTTTGTCATAATAACTTCAAGAACTATAGTAATATGTCTAAATATCAATCTTTACGTTGTTATCTCTGACTATAAATGCTACTTCGTTGTGGTCGATGGAATAATGATCATATTAACAGTTCTAACTGTTACTTGCATGGAAGAAGATATTTTTGAAACTGCATGACCCACAGAATTGTGCGTGGATTTTTATCATCATGGAATCAATTGCTGAAGAAATGGAATGCTAAGCATTTCATTACTATATACCTTGTACCGCAGCCAAGGAATGTGAGCGTTCAGTTAAAAGTCAAGGTGGGTAATGTATGATTTCGTTGAAAGTATTTAAAAACTAAGTGGACTTTCCAGATTCTACGGACTTCTTTCTGCATTACTGATGTTTCATAACCTACTTGCCAAGTTAAAATACGAATTGTATTCTCTTTCGAATGATACGTTTTGCTGAAACAAAGTGTAGACCAGAGTCTGCAACTTGCCAAACTATGTCCTGAAGCGAAAATGGCGCAGTTTATCTCCATCACTCTCAGCTTTTAGATGATGTTAAATTCATGAACCAGAATTACTAGCACGTCAAGTATGATGCTGGTATAGTAATTCAGCACATAGACTTTTCAGGGCACCAGTCACCAAGTCAAATTTAGTATATTGGATTCATGCCAGAATAAGTCTCATTCATCAAATGGCGACGCTAGTTCCTCTTCCCTCTCAAGAGAGCTATTTGAAGTACGACTTTAATTTAGTGAATGCAATGAGTTGACTAACGCCGGAGATTAGTCACTGATGGATATCTTAATCTAAGACCTAAATAAATAAAATGATATTATTTTAATTTCAAATAATTAAATTATTTATAAAATTTAAATTTACAACCTAAAAATTTATATTTTAAATTTTAGTCCCTTAGCATAATTTGGTCGCGGAAGTAACATTTGAATTTATATACAGAGCACTAGAGGAAATAAATAAACTATTTACATTATATTGTTGCATGGGGCATGCAAGGAACCAAAGGAATATTCCCAACTGTTATTGAAAGAGAATCTTGAAGGCATAATCATGACAAACTTTGAAATCAGCGTCCCACTCGTTTAACTTGGAGAAGTATTTCCCATATGTTGCAAACTGATTAGAGTCTATAAATAGCAAACAACGGAGTGGCATACATGCACCACCAAGCCTTACACTGAACTTGTTTCTCATTTCTAGTTCATCTTCTCCATTTTCAAAACCTGTTCTATCATGGCCGAAGTTTACAAGCTCAGTTTGAGCCTTGCTTTGCTTATTGCATTGGTACTTACTTACGGAATCATTTCCACGGAGGAAAGGCCATTGAACGCAGCATTAACCCACGAAAACGAAAACCATGTCATGACCACCGAAATGAACACACCAGAGGCCACCAGTAACTTGAACGTGAACCACAGTCGTTCGACGTTGGAGACAGCCTCTGTGCACTCCACACGGAGTCATGCTGATTCTGAGAGCGATGATTTTCGTCCCACCACCCCAAGTCACAGTCCTGGAGCTGGTCACTCCACTGGCCCTGGAAGCATCCCTCCATACTAAGAACACCTTCTTTGTGGCCAGCTAGCTATGTGCTTCCAAATTCCATCCATGATCTTCCTGTGATATATATATATATATATATCAATATATATGGAAGTGTAGTTATAGCTTACTCCTAATTCGTGGGAGATAAGCATTCCAATTAGTATTTGCTATTTCCGGTTTATTGTACCTGACGTCTAGGTCATGATGTATATGTATCACCATGTCAGTTGTATCAATCGTGTTGGATATCCCAGCATGCTACTTATCAATGGAGCATTGCTTGCATTCAGTTGTCTGAATTTTTATTGAACTTTAGACTATGGGGGTTGAGACTCAAGTCCTTTTGATCATTTCATCATGATTCTCGCCATCTGACAGATTGCATCAATCAGTTACTTGCTAAGTTGGTATGTGAAGAACGTAAAGACACAAAAAACTTGATAATGCAAGTAACTGAATGAGGCAAAAGGCAAATTAAGACACAAACAATATCCAAATAAAAAAATTTTGGTCAGTGGTGATCAATAAGAACTTGGACGGACATGCCTGCGAGCTCGTGGTTGGAAATATTATGAGCTTATTGAATCAGTCGTATAAACTATAAAGAATCTGAAGCCATATTGAATAACCCACTATAGTTTGCCCCCCACCTCGTTGTATAACACGAATGCTTAAATATAGTAAATGAAACCGCAACCTTAAACAAATGATGACAATGGCTTCCAAGCATTAACTTGAGCATGCTCAAGAAAATAAAAGGGCAAAGAGTTTATATTCCTCTACATTACATATTATCTTACGATATGTTTCAGGACAAAGCAAAAGGAGCACTGACGCTCCATGTTTACCTGAATTGACTAGTCACATCACTCCGAAAAGCAAAGTTTCTGCCCTGCATTTTATAATAACAGTTTGCGGCTATGAACTTGGTCAGTTCGGTCCCATATAATGGGGATGAGAGGTCATTATGCATTGACTTGATAAATAAAAGTTGTTGAAGATAATAAATAAATAAATCTTAATATTTCCAAGAGGAAGGTTAGAATCCCAAAAGACTTGAGAGAAGCGTTCTCACGTTACGCGTTACATTCAATGGCTGTGAATCGCAAAAGAATGTGTCTCTAGTAATTGGAAAAAGGCCTAATCAAATTATACCTTAACTTTATAATTAGAATAGGATTGAATTGTACTATTTACTTTATTATAATACGAATTTTGATATTTTATAATAGAGAATTGAACTTAATTATATTAAACTATTTCAAATTAAATTAGATAAAAATTATAAATTTAAGTTTATTAATTTTGAATATTCAAAATATAAATTTATTTACTTAAATTTAAGGACATCAATTTCTATTTTCTGAATTAAAGATATGGATATTCTAGATTACCTTTCAAAGAAAATTTTTTAAATAGTTAATTTTAAGATACAATATTAAAAAGTAGGAACCTTAAAATTCTTTTCCATCTCCCTACCCTCAGTTGCTGAAGTAATATTAGATGTCATCCCTATCGACTTGAATGAAGAATTATAGATATAACTATCATCGTACACTACATGATTATCTTGGGCTTATTGGTGTCTGGATATTTTATGTACCTCATTGAGGTTCTCTTGTGATTTCATGTATTTTATCGTTATGTATTAATAATGGCACAACAAGAAAATTATTTATTAATAATGGACAATTACCGACAAAAATGTAACCACCGGAAATTACCAAAAGGAAAATTATGTTCCATCGGTAGAATTGCAATGGAAAATTTTCAATTTGCAACGAAAAAATTTCCGTTGATAAAAATGGAGGGAAATCAACCTAACAAATTTTTCGATAGAATATAGAGACGGTAAGAAATGTTTATTGGTAAAGATAGCGGTAATGCTTCGCAGAGAAAATGAGTTTTGAGTTTACCAACAATAGTCCGTCGGTAAATTTTAGTCGTTAACGTCGTCGTTTACTTTTGGTTCAACATTTTAGGTTATACAAAAACGACGTCATTTGGTGCAGCTTCCTTCCCCCTTAACACCAAATGATGTCATTTTCGTTTAACCTAAATCAACCGCAGCTTCCTTTCCCCTCATTTCCCCTCGTCCATTGCAGCCCCATCGTTTTCGTATAACCTAAATCGACCACAGCTTCCTTTCCCCTCATTTCTTCTCGTCCATCACAGCCCCATTTTTATTCTCTCTTCTGTCGTCAGCGCTCGATTGCCCCTCCTCGTCATCCCACCGCGCGTCATCGTTTTGCCACCGTGTGTCCTCAACATGCCATCGTCCTCGGCAAGCCAGCATCATCATCTCTGTTGCTATCAAAGGCCACTGCGCATCATGCCACCACACCTCTTTGCCTCTCGTCCTCCCCTATGCTTCAAGTATTGTATAATCGTCTCTCGTGCACCACACCTCGTTGCCGTCGTGGTCCTGTAAATGTGTAGGTTTATTACAACGTCGTTTGGTTCTGTAAATGTGGAGTTGTCTCTTTTGAATGAAGTCCATTGTCAAACTTCTTTGTTAGATACCTTCCAATCTTCATTTCTCATGTTTGCTCTCAGTTTATGTTTTTGAATATATGTTTATTTGAATTTGAAAGTATTTCTTGAAATTTTAGATAATGCTTGCTGTCTATTGAATTAAGAATAATTATGTAATTAGTAGTTAAGATTTTTATGTTTAAAAATCTCTTTACGAGTTATTCAAGAAGTTAAGTAGTTCAATTATTGACGATGGATTGATCCATAAGGTAAGATTATTACGAACTATTCATATCTTTCCCTACTTTTTGTTGCTTCAAGTCACACTTTTCCTACTGAGGAGTGGAGGGATTCTTCTCTTCTCACACCCATTTACTTCTTTACTTCCATGATGAACCGAAAAAAGTGAATCCTTGTGTTGAGAGGGACACTTCTTTCTTATACTTGGTGATGTTACCATGAAGCACTCATTCAACTACTCTATTTCATACGCCTATTACATAGAGAAATGAACAAATTAATGTGAGGTTTTGCTACTCACAAAAGATTTTTTATGTAAGAAAATGTACGAAATTAATATATGTATATTAATCGCTTTATGTCCAATTTTTTTAAAATGGTAAACATAATATGATATTGTTGTACAGTTTAAAAGAAAATATTATGTGATAAAATTGTGTTAGCATGTACTATTAGCTCACGAAATATACATTTAGATTTTTTCTAATTTAATTGTTAAAACAAGTGGGCGTAGAGATATTTTAATAAAAGAAGATTAGTGGACTCAACTTTTTAATTAAAATTACATAACATATATTAATGAAGCTAAAGAAAAATGAGAGCACACCTTGTCAGTTGTTTCTTAAAAATCAGAAAAGGAAGATCCCTAAAGTTGAAAGTTTCGTATATCCTGCTCTAACTACAAAGTTCATAAACCTAAGTGGGTTAGATTGCAATTAAGAATGAGATGAGGAGCAAAAGTGAAGAAAATGAAAAAAATTTGCACACTTGAATTGATAAAAAGGAGACGAGTGCGAAAAATGTGAAATTAGGGGGGTAAAAATAGGAAGCGAACTTCATAACATTAGAAAAAGAAAAAGATGGCATTTGTAATAGCCCATAGGAAATGCAAGCAATGGCCTTTGGTTTTCCTTTTCCCTCTGGTGAACCAACTCTATTTCTCTTTCAGCCTTGCACAAAAAAGAGCTTGATGGATTTGAACTTCGAAATTCTTAAATTGATGTTCACGATGTCTTTGTTTTATCTTGTATACTTTTGAAGATGAAGTAGATTTTTATGCCAGTTGTAGTCCTTTTAAAACAATAATGCGTTCCCACCTGTTAACTCATACAAAATATTCTTTTCCGCAAGCCCTTTTTTGTGTTGAATAGCGTCGCTCATCCTTCTTCTTTATAGTATGTAGTTGTCTGTCCATCCAGGTAAGTCGTCCAACTAATATCTACCTTATGTGTTGCTTTAATAATACATTAATTAGATGCGTTTGAGTTTTGTATGAATGCAAAGGAGGTTTTAATTTTGTGTTGTTGTTTAAAATATTCTTATAATCATTGATGAGTTTTTATGTTCTTCTTTAATAGTCTAAGTATTTATGTTTGGGTTATGTTTGAATCATTGATGAGTAGATGTATGATTACATAAGCATTTACTATATGTGAAATGAGTTTGAGATCTTATGGATGATTTGAGGCATAATAAACTCCTAGGATAGTAAATAGGTTGGAAACCTGTGATGCAACTCCCATGAGACTTATTGGTGAAAATTTCCACAATCTTAAAAGTCACAGCAAGAACTTGCTTTCTTGACTCACAGGTGTAAATAATGTCACGTACCATAGCATTGAAATCAATTGTAGGTGATCAATTCAAACACAAATATTTCAACTTCAATATGATTAATACAAACTTAATATTAACACAAAAAATTCGTACCTTTAATAAACAAGACAGTTCTTTGCATAATAAACCCCGAGGATAGTAAATAGGCTGAAAACTCGTGATGTAGCTCCCGTGAGGCATTTCGGTAAAAAATTTCACAAGCCTAGGAGTCACATCAAGAACTTGCTTTCTTGATTCACAGGTGTAAACAATGTCACGTACCATAGTATTGAAATCAATTGTAGGTGATTAATTCAAACATAAATACTTCAACTTCAATGTGATTAATGCAAACTTAGTATTAACACAAGAAATTCATATCTTTAATAGACAAGACAGTTCTTTATGTAATAAACCCCTATGACGGTATATTGGCTGGAAACCTGTGATGCAGCTATCATGAGGCTTATTGGTGAAAATTTTCACAAGCCTAGGGGTTATAGCAAGAACTTGCTTTCTTGATTCACAGGTGTAAATAATGTCATGTACCATAGTATTGAAATCAATTGTAGATGATCAATTCAAACATAAATACTTCAACTTCAATGTGATTAATGCAAACTTAGTATTAACACAAGAAATTCATGCATTTGATAGACAAGATAATTCTTTGCATAAAAAACCCTAGGACGATATATAGGTTGGAAACCTATGATGTAGCTTCCGTGAGGCTTATTGGTGAAAAATTTCACGAGTCTAAGAGTCACAGTAATAATTTGCTTTCTTAATTCACAGGTGTATACAATGTCACGTACCATACTACAACTTCAATGTGATTAATGCAAACTTAGTATTAACACAAGAAATTGATACCTTTAATAGGCAAGACAGTTCTTTGCATAATAAACCCCTCGGACGGTATATAGGTTAGAAACCCATGACGCAGCTTCCATGAGGCTTACCGGTGAAAAATTTCATGAGCCTTGGAGTCACAGCAAGAACTTGTTTTCTTGATTTACAGGTGTAAACAATGTCACGTACTATAGTATTGAAATCAATTGAAGTGATTAATTCAAACTTAAATACTTCAACTTCAATGTGATTAATGCAAACTTAGTATTAACACAAGAAATTCATACTTTAATAGACAAGACAATTCTTAGCATAATAAACCCTTTGGATAGTATATAGGTTGGAACCCTGTGATCAACTCCCGTGAGGCTTATTAGTGAAAAATTTCACGAGCCTAGGAGTCGCAGCAAGAACTTATTTTCTGAATTCACAGGTGTAAACAATGCCACGTACCATAGTATTGAAATCAATTATAGATGAATAATTCAAACATAAATACTTCAACTTCAATGTGATTAATGTAAACTTAGTATTAACACAAGAAATTCATACCTTTAATAGACAAGACAGTTCTTTGCATAATAAACCTCTAGGATAATACATAGGCTTGAAACCCATCATACAGCTCCCTTGAGGCTTATCAGTTAAAAATTTCACGAGCATAGAAGTCACAACAAGAACTTGCTTTCTCGATTCACAGATGTAAACAATGCTACGTACCATAGTATTGACATCAATTGTAGGTAATTAATTTGGTTGATTAATACTTTGAGGATGTTGTGTAAAGTTTAGATGTTATGTTAACTTAGAGGACATGAAGGAAACTAACTATGAAATCACTCTTTTAAATTAACAGTTTTACAGAAATGAGTAATGTTGATAGATCTTGGATGTATAGATAATTAATACCTGATGGTTTCATTAATCCTAAGTTTGTTGAGGGAATTGAAGTTTTTATTCATTATGCATGTTCTCAACCTACATATATGGATGACCCAAAGATTAAATGTCCATGTAAAAATTGCCAACACATTCGTTTCCTTCCTATTGATAGAGTGAATGGCCATTTGCTGAGAAAAGAGTTTGGCCGAAATTATTTTGAGTGGACACGATATGGAGAGCCATTGATTTGTAGCACCTCAAGGGGTAATGAAGTAGAATCGTCATAAAATGTAGATTAGTTTGAAGGGGGATTGGATTTAGAACAAATAATGTGGGTGCAACTAAAAATCCTTACATGTAAATGGTTTATGATGCAACAAGTTATACCTTTCAAGAAAATATAGAAAATCTTGAAGAAGAACTAAACCCACATGCAAAACAATTTTTTGGCTTACTATACTCAGCTGATGAAGAGTTATAATCAAATTGTGAGACAATGACTCAATTGTCTTCAATTGCTCGAATATTGAACATAAAGTCTGAAGGGCATATTTATGATTGTAGTTTTGATAAAATTCTTGGATGGTATAATGAATTATTGCCTCTTCATTATACAATGGTTGATAGGTTTTAAAATATGAAGAAACTTATTAGGGGTCTTGGTTTGCTTGTTGAAAAGATTTATTGTTACAAATTAGGATGCATGTTGTATTGGGGAGATGATGTAGAATTACAAGAGTGCAAATTTTGTGGTCAATCTAGGTTCAAGCCTAGAAAGCGTTCTATGAAATAGAAATTAGTACCCTGGAAGCGAATGTATTATTTCATGCTAACTTCGAGACTTCAAAGACTATATACTTCTGATGTTACTACATCTCACATGAGATGACATAATGAACACGAACAGGAAGATAGAATAATGAGTCATCCATCGGATGCACTAGCATGGAAATATTTCAATAACATCCATTATGCGTTTACAACTGAAAGTCAAATGTTAGATTGGGATTGTCGAAGAATTCCAACCTTTTTTTTAATCCAGCCAACAATATTCGTCATGGTCATTTATAATTACTCCTAATAATTTGCCTCCATGGATGTGTATAAATGAGGCATATATGTTCTTGATAGTGATTGTGCCAGGGCCTACAAATGTAAAGAATAAAATTGATGTATTCTTACAACCATTAATATCTAAATTGCAGCATCTTTGGGAATATGGTGTTGACACATATGGCGTGTCTCTAAAACAACATTTTGTGTTGAGAGCAGCTTTGATATGTTAGTGTTTTTTCAAAATATGCTATGTATTCTAAATGGAGCACAACAAGGAAATTGGCTTATCCTTATTATGGCAATGATTCTGATGCGTTTTATCTTCCAAACGGGGGCAAAACATGTTGGTTTGACAATCACAAGAAATTTCTTCCTCCAAATCATCCATTTAGACGCAATAAACGAAAGTTCATTAAGAATAGGATGGTATAGACACCTCCTCCCTCTCACAAAGTTGGTGAAGAGATATTGCATGAGATTGATGAATTAGGGTTGCTGAAAGTTACATAATTTGAAGCTGATGAAGTTGATACAAGCATTAGAAAAACTTTGGCTAGAGAAAATGAAGCATCTTTTGAGATTTGTCATATTGGAAAACTATTTTGATAGATGCATATTGAATTTTTTTTAACAATTTGTTCAATACCATAATGAACGTTGAAGGGAGGACAAAAGAAAATGCAAAATCACGAGCTGATTTGAAAGTTTTTTTGTAGAAGGAATGAGTTACATAAAGATCTTCGCACCAGTAAATATTTGAAAGCAAGTTGCACTTTGGACACAAAAACAAAAGCAAATTTTGTGTGAATAGTTGAAAAGTCGAAAGTTTCCTAATGGTTATGTTTCAAACTTGGCAAGGTTTGTGGACATAAGGAAGTACAAATTATTTGGGATGAAAAGTTATAATTGTCATGTGTTTATGCAAGGGATAATTCCAATTACATTTCCGGAGTTGTTACCAAATAAGGTTTAGGACATTATAACAAAATTATGTTTGTTTTTCAAAAGCTTAATATCATCTAGAATCATGTTGGTTGAAATAGAAAACTAGAACGGGAAATTCTAGTAATTTTGTGCAGAAGGGATTTTTCCTTCAAGCTTCTTTGACTGTATAGAGCATCTACCTGTGCATTTAGCACATGAGGTTAAACTTGCCTGTCGAGTTCAATATCGGTGGATGTATCCATTTGAGAGGTAATTCAACAAAAATGATTGTAATTAAAGTAATAACATGTTTTAATAACTAAATTGTAATAACCCTATTCGCTAATGTGGGTAACATGCTTATAACGAAGAATAAGCAAAACTGTTAAAACTTTCATTTGTCATTTAAAAATCATAACGAATTCATAAAATGCTCCGTTTTCAAATTTTCAGTCAAATTCGCAATTCTAACTCAAAGTTCATAGTTAAAAAAATACCATCACATTAACACAACATATCCATTTAACCATCAATATAGAACACTTCATTAATGCAACATACTTGACAATTCAAAGATGCAATGCACAAACAAATGGCTCGAGAGTTCCATGGAACAAAACAGATAAACCAAAGTTTAAACCGTGAACAAAACGAGTCCGATTTCTCGGAATCTCGTGGCCTCAAGCGGGCAGTCGGGATAAGGCTATACGTCGACGTGCATGTGACTAATGAAACTTTCCTCTCTCGCCCAAACAAAAGCACATAATCATGCTTAAATCAATTTATCGAATGCTCATACTTTATGGCTTTTCTATCTTTTCATTCATACAAAATGCCATGACATATTTCAATGGCATAACTTGATCATTATTCATAAATCGCAATGCAATTTCAATAATCACAATAATTCAACAATACACATGCATTTTTTCACATTCACGACAATTCAATTTCAATCAATCTAAGCATATACACACATAAGCAAATTCTTTAAATCATTTAAAAGCAATAAATGAAGTAATTAAAAATCATTTAGTCATTTGATTCAAAAAGAACTTTTATTTCTTGATTTTGAAAAAGAAAGAAAGCTTAGTGGCTCATTACTCAATCATAAACATGAAACCCACCTTATTTCCATGCTTGATCACCTGGAGATGGGAATGAAAGGGGGGGAGGGTGAGCTTTAAGCTCGTGGGTAACATGCTTATAACGAAGAATAAGCAAAACTGTTAAAACGTTCATTTGTCATTTAAAAATCATAACGAATTCATAAAATGCTCCGTTTTCAAATTTTCAGTCAAATTCGCAATTCTAACTCAAAGTTCATAGTTAAAAAAATACCATCACATCAACACAACATATCCTTTTTCCTTCATATATCAACTCAAAATCCATCTTGAAAACCAAGAAAAATCAAGACCTAGGTTTTCTCTTCTTTTCTCCAAAAGAACCGAAACTCTCCTCTCTTCTTCCTTCTTTCTTTTCTTTCTTCTTTTCTTCAAATTTTCTTGCTTGCTTCTTTTTTAAGAAGCAAGAAGCAAGACTACCTTCTAATTACAAAAATACCATTAATGAATGAGCAAAGTCCAAAATACCCTTCCTTATAAGCCTTGGAACTTAAATGGCTTAAGTGTCCTTCCAATTTTATCCCTCATGTAAGTCTTACAATCTTAATTCAATTCAATCCAAGTCATAAGGTCTTACTCACATTAATATACTAATTACTCATATTAACATGCTAATTAACTCCACAAAATAATATAGTATAACAAAGCCTCAACATTCATTTAGTCATGCTTAACTTCTTCCAAAAACAAGACATTTTTCTAATCATCAAATTGAAGGAATTTGCTAATACTTACTTCTAAAGAAATGTTCCTCATTGTCTCAATTTTCCAATGAAACCAAAATTATTCAATTTGGTTCAATAATTTAAAAGTTATGGGCCAAACACTTTCAGGCTGTTACTAAACAAAGACTACACACTAAACCCAAATTCACTCCGGAAATTGAAAGTCTTAAGGACTGAATTGAACTTTGATTCCTTCAGATAACTTATAGCTCAATGTTTCTAGTTTAATTAGGAACAAGAATCAACTCAATCGGAGCTCTATAGCTCAAGATATCACCAAAATACTGAACCATGTTCAGAAAAATATTCAATTCATACTCTGTCAACCGATCCTCTCACTTTGATTCAATCCATCTTTTTCAAATTAACCTAAAAAATCAGATCAATCGGAGGTCGGACAAAAAAGTTATGGCCAAAAGAGTGAAGAGAGATCAGAATCAACGAAAAATTAAAAATCAGCCGCGACGCGACCGTGGGCCAGCTGGCCGCAAAAACTTTCAATCCGACATCCGAACTTCAAACATTCATAACTTTTGACTCAGAACTCCAAATTTTACAAACTTGGTATCAATAGAAAAATAAAAGGAATCTCTACAACTTTCATGCAGAACTTAAAAACCAATTCAGCCTCTAAAAGAGTCAAAATTCACCTCAAAGTGGCTGTCTGATCAATGTCACCCTAAACAACAACAACACTTCTAAATGTCATAACTTTTCACTCCATTATCCAAAAATTTCATACTTTATATCAATGGAAAGAAAAAAAACATAACCTACAACTTTCATGGAGAATCCAAGAACAATTTCTACCTCTATGAGGATTAAAATTCTAATCAAAGTTTCTGTCCCGAGATTTCTTTCCTAGACAACATTCAAACTTCAAAAATTCACATCTTCCAATTCCCACATCCAAAAATGGCATGCTATACCTCATTGGAAAGCTATGAATTTCCTCTACAACATTCAAGAAGGCTATTTGACCCAATTTAGCCTAACACAGTCCAGAATTTGCCTCAAAGCAAAGCATACACAAACCTACCCTATGAACATTTACAAAAACAATGCAAAAAATTTGCTATTTTTTGACAGCACCTGCACTCAACTTCAACAATTCACATCTTTAAACTACCACAACCAAAAATATCACATTATACATCGTTGGAAAGCTATGAAACTCCTCTATAACTTTCAAGAAGGTTACTTGATCCCATTCAATCCACACCAGTCCATAATTTGTCTCAAAATTAGTACACACAAAACCTATCCTTGTGGAAAATTTACAACAACATACAAAGTGACTTTTTAGAACAAACATCGGCAAACACAAATAAAAGCTGAATATCTTTCATTAATATCAAAATATGAATTCTTACAAATCTTTAGTGGGCATTTCTAGCCCCAATACAATGAAGTCTCGGAAATTCAAATTCCAAAGAAACCATATGAACAGTAAAGTTTGCTAAAAAAATGCAATTAAAGCTTTGTTCACAAAATATAACTTCAAAATAAAAAAACAAATGGCAGTGATGCCTCGACTTCGGTTCGGTCACACATTATCTACCAACTTATTCATCATAAATTTCCTAGTACCCTTAAACATTCAAGTTTACTCATGAATAAATCACCACCAATTCCTCATTTAATTTCATTTAATAATTCTAACTTCCAAGAAAAGTTCGGGGTCCAACAGGTACAAAAGTTCATAGCCAATACAATCTATTTGAAATCAACAAGCGAAGAAGATTTAGACAATTTGAACCTTTTATGTTGGCAATGTAAGCGATCCAGGTGTATTATGTCCCTTTTCCCAGCTTACGACAAGATAAGTCGGCTTGGTTGGTCGTTTGCAAAGTTAAACCTAGAGATGTTTTTGAATCACATGAAAAAAGAGAACAAAGAATTGCACCTATTACATATGAAGAGAATGAACCTTTGAACGATCCAAATAATAAATATGTTGAAATTCCATATGGAGAGGATGAGGAGGGCTAGAGATCTGAAAAGGAGCCTGAGTTTGATTCTAATTCTTCAGAAAAAGAAGATGATGATGATTTTGATTTACAATTAAGTGTTGATAGCGATTAATTTGTGTTTGTAATAGAATATTTATTCAACAAATCAATTATTGAATTTTCAATATATTGTGTGAAATATTGAACTAAAATTATTATATTTCTGGAATATTCAATTAAATATGAATTTCAGGTTGAAATATGCCACCAAAGAAAAAACAGGATATGATGTGACCAATGTTCAGACCACGATTTGGAGCCAGTTACTGTCCAGGTGAAGCATCACATTCTGCAGCTACAACCGAATCAGATGTTGTACCTCCAGCTACTACACTTGCAGATGAGGCATCACCTTCCGTATCTGCTGCTACACTATCCACCACCCCTATATAGACAGAGATATCAGGGGTGAATCATGCAGATGAAGGAGGCAGCTTCCAGCTTGGAGTTGAGGGAGCTGATGAAAGAATTTACAACACAATTGTCAACAATCTGTAAGTGAAAATACATGAAACACCATATGTTTATAATTAAGTTATAGGTTTAAATTTTAAAAATGGTATAAATTTATTTGTTTTAATATTAGGTTGATTCCGTCTAGACCATGCAAAAAAAACATGACACCCAAATTCAAGGAGAAGATTGATCTTGAGGGTTATATATAGAAGAATATCTCTCAAGAGATAAAATAATTTTACTATCATGAGTTTAAGGTACAAAAAATATAATTTTTTGTATTTTTAATTAATTTTATTCATTAATTAGATAAATATTACATTATAAGTACTTATCATATGTTTTTCCTTTTGTTCAGATAGATTTTTTTTGAAATTCTGAATTTGATGTAGTCATTTATAAAGTACGGGAGAGACAGGCATGTACACGTTATCGAGACTTTGTTGGTGCGATACAGGAGACCGGTGTACGACCGTCTTATATTTCTGAGCAAATATAGAGTTGTTGGCAGCAATATTGGACATCACCCGAGGCAATGTCCATTTCAGAGCGTAATTCCACCAATAGACGTGGAGGACCTAGAGGAGAGAGTTTTCCCGTACATACTGGAGGATCTATTACCCACCACGAGCATGTAGAGAGACTTGTAAGTATCTAGACTTTACATTTATATTATAATTTTTTTTACTTTGGTGTATTTCAATTTAATTTGGTGTGTGAATTTTGGAATGAAAATATGTATGTTATGGAGAATGGTAATGTTATAAATGTCTGGTGCCATATATGGTTGTGTTGTTAACTTACTTTCTTTGTTCAACAAGGGGTAAATATCATAAAAATAGAGGAAATTCTGTCGAAATTTTTATAAATTGTAGTTCACTTATAATATTTTATTCTAATGTAGGAAAAGTCTATGGGCACGAAGCCTACGTCTCGTCAGCTCTTTTTGCACACTCACACTAAGAAGCATGATGGTATGACCTTTATTAATACTCGATGTATAGAACGAAGTGTATGTGAATTTTATGCTTTAATATTAATGCTTAATAATTATCACTTACTAACATAAACATTGTAACACCCAAATACCCCCTGGGAGGATACATGGATGCCACCCAAGACAGAACAATTCAAACCATACATCACACTGATTTATTTTATTTAGAA
>JAOQMR010000006.1:2973626-2984843 GCA_027563865.1 Erythroxylum pelleterianum | reverse complement strand
ATTAATTGTCATTATTATTTATTATTAAGATTTTTGAAAGCATGGTTGATGTAAATAGTAAACTAGTAAAGTATACAGTACAGCTGTATAATATATTAATATGGACTATTTTGCAATTTTTAAAAAGTTTAGGGACTATTTTATAAATTTAAAAATATTCCGAAACGGTACCCGGTACCGACCGATACCGGTACAGTTCCGTTCCAGAGCTCAATCCGGTACTGAGTTCGGTACGGTATTCATAACATTGCTCAATACCCTTAGTCCTATACTGAATTTGGGGAAAACTCTTTCTCAGATCACTCCTATATTAGCATTCACAATATCCAAACTATACAACAGCCCAGTACTCTCTTTAAATTCTTTAATGACCTCACATAACTGAAAGGGTTTACGGATTTCATGTAATCTTGTTGGAACCAAAAATGTGGATAGTTTTAAATCTTTCCAATTAATGTAAAAGCTGAGAAAGGATAATTCTAGGGGTGACAGAAGGGACCAGGCTCGGGCCCGAAGTCAATAGGCCAGGCCTGCGTTGACTACATCTTGGGCTCGATTTTCTCAACCTAATCGAGCCTCTAGTCCGGCTCGGGCCCTGGCTTAGTACTTTGACAAAGAAAAAGAAAAGTTTTAGCATAATTCTAACACAAAGACCCAAAAGTAAAATTTGTAGCAGCTGGCAATTTTGGGCTCATTCATGTCAATTTTAGCGTAGTTCTCTGAATCCAACTAGAACTACAGCGTTGCAGTTCCCTTAGCATCGTTAAGAGTTGGTTGGAGAACCAACTCTCCAACAACTCTTTATGCAATGCTATATTGAATAGCTGAGAAAGCTGAACTGCACTTGCTTTTTGATCATCAAGGCGATCCTGAATCATACGTAAAGTCTGAAACTGCAATTGCAAGTTACATTATACTTTATGACTTCTTACGATAATCGCAGACTGGGCATACATGTCAATGATCTATATGATTAAATTGGCATTCATTTCAACTTTCTGGAATTGTTTAATCTCATGCGGTTTGATTGAGAAAAGAAAAAGACATGCACGTGTCCTGCCCAATCCAATTGTAATACAGCAGATCACCTTCTTCAATGCTCAACTGAATTCACAGGGTGCCTGGTTGGAAAATTAAGAGACTGTACAACAACATTCACTCAACAGATTCTTCATCGGAATGAATCAAATCCTTTCTTCTGTGATTCATCGGATCAATCGGTTTCACCTCAGTGCTTGGAGTAGACGATTTCTGATCATTTATGTGTTGAGTTAGAGCTTTAGTCAATCACTTAAACAAATGCAACTTGATTCAATTTTGAAGTATAAATACATTTAGTTTTGGTTATTACTCCAACAATAACGTAAAAAACAGGTTACAAAGCCAAGAAGTCGGATCTAGAATAATTTGAAGTCAACATTGAATGTTAAATTTTTAATTTTTTTTTAGTTTCTCACGAGGTATTTTAGTAGGGTCCAATTATGAAAATGCATATTTAAGCCATCTACACTTAGACTAATCCCCGCTCGAATCAAGTAGGTCCCTTATGAGAGACAAAACTCTAACCCCAAGTTTTAGACGGCCGTAATTTATAATGTTTAAAATACGATTTGTAAAGTGTTATGGACATTATGGTATTACCGGAATTCTTATCAGAAGATTTACAATTTTCCATGCTTAAATGATGAAGAGTATAATGTGTTTCTGAATCATGAGTATCCTAATTTTAAGTACGGTGTATTAAAGTCTTATGGACCATGGCACATTTGGGCTAGCTTGGTTGATAGTTTGGTGTCCAAGGCCTCGTCCCACCCAGTATCTTTAGTAAATGCATATCTTAGCAATCTTATAGAGTTAAAAGCTGAGCTGCAATTAAAATGCTCGCAGTACTAGAGATGACAATTTTTAACTATATACCTAAATTTAGTTGTTTTTAATGGATTAAGTTTAGGGTTAGATTTGGACTAATTTGAGTTTCAATTATTCTAAGCAAAACAATATTATTTTACTTAAAAGAGTTGAGTCTCGAGTAAACCTGAGTCTGAACAACCCAAATCCGGACTTAATTAAAAAAATTATTCTATATTTTTAATTTTTAAAAAATTATTTTGAAAAAATTGACAAGGGCTCACTCATTGTCATCCTATGCAGTACAACTCTTTCACATTCTTCTATAATAACTGAATTATTAAAAAATTTAATCGATTTAATTGTATAATGAATTATTTAATTTTTTGTTTCAGTTTTTAACTTTTAAGTTCGATTTATCATAATAATTTTTGTTGTTAAAAAATTTTTAGATGGATAACGGCAATCTCTTTCAATTATATCTTAAATTATTTAATTTTATTCGATCTTTAGCTGGTTTTATAACGATTAAATGTCCACTAAATTTTTTAAAACTTTAAACTTCTTATCTTATCGGTTTAATTTCGAGTCCAATTTTTACCAACTCCGATTTAGGTTCTTACCCATGTATTTTGTTGCCTGATCAATACGTAGAGACTAGTTACAGTTAGAGAAACATGATTAATTTTTTAAAAGAACTAATTTCGTGATTATCATCTGATGACTATTAAATTATTATTATTTTTGGTTTAAAGTCATGGTGTCCCCGTCTAATGACAAGGGAAAGATAGTGACTAATAAGACCAGCTGGCTACACGCTAAGCAAAGTCTTACAGTGACCCAAGAATGGGACATCATTAACTTGTTTTAACCTATAGGAAAACACATGTGACCTACAATACCAGCTTGCATGGCCCATTTTGGAGAGTTACTTTAGCATCAAAAAGCTCTATCCCTATGATTTAGCTTTATTCCCCAATAATAGAGATTTGTAGACGTCTCTTCAAATGGGATTTCATCGGGACTCTATAACACAGTGACTGCTAAGTCTTTACAGCAGTACTCTGGAGCTAGCTCCGGCCACCAAAAGCTTAACCGACTTTAACCATCAACTTCTTGAAGATAAAATGAAGCTTTTTCTTTTTCTTTTTTTTTTACCTTCTGAAAGCAGCTGCTGCTTTTCCACTTTTATGACGAGAGTGCATTGGAAGTGTATTATTTTGGCCTGATGCTCCAGCTCTGCTCACATAAAGCTGAGGCACCTGAAAGCCATGCATTGAGACACCACCAGCTTCTATAGAGATCAGTAGGGCCGCTTCGTCTTCATGCCATTGGTTAATTTTGACCTTCATGGCTCGACCGAATGATTCTATATCTTGGACATTGGTAGTTGAATTTTCACTATTGTAACTACTGGATTACTTGTGTTTAGTATGCTGCCATTCACATGCCATCTTCACTATTCCTATTATATTTTTTAATTGACTTACACATCCATGGTCAGTAGTTGTTAAACAACTGATCAGATTTCTTAAGACGAATCTACTCGTGTAAGTTGTGAGAAGACCCGATTTAATTTCAAGGTTATCCTGTTAATTAAGGTACGGCTTTCGGGATTGGAGACATCTTTTACTGAACCACTTGAGAGCATACACCTAACATGTTAAAAGTAAATAAAAGTTCATGAAAAAAAGTGGAAAAAGAAGAGAAAGAAAGGGAGAAGACAATCATATGGCAGCAAATAGCAGAGCTTTAAAGAAAGAGGAGGGTTAGTACAATCATTTTGGTGGCATGGCGATCAATTCCAACTCATTATCCAAAAGTCCCCACATTGAAAAGCTACAAAAGCCACATAAAATCGAGCACTTTTAGAGGAAGACATGGACATGGCAGGTGTATTTTAGTAAAGAAATGGAGAAATGACTTGTAGGGTATAGTCGGAGCACCATCATAGTCTGGTGTGCCACCAACTTCTTTTGCCTAATTAATTAAGTTTCTATAATCCCATTATTAAATTGTTTGATCTGTAGTTTCTACCTGCAATTAAAGCAAAATGATGGAACATCTTGATACCAATACCCTTTATTAAATCTTAACCATAAGAGTGATGATACGTATTATGACTTCTCAACTAATGAAAATGGCTGAAAGTAGATGTCCTTTTAGGAGAGAACTATATAGGCATTGCTGTTGTTCGTAGCGTATGAAAGTAAAAGCACACACTCACCCCACGTAAGAAAGAGATGTAGGTTACGTTCTAGGTAGGACCTGAGTGTCTTGTTTTATAATGAAAAAGATGGTGTATGGTCGTGGATCAATCCAAAACAAGCTGAATTTTCTCATCATCAAGTTCAATCCTCATCACAGGTGGGAGCTTTGGGTGCAACCACAATCGGCTGTCACCCACAGAGCAAATTGTCGGCTTTGTGAGGGAAACTAATCTCCAACAACGTATTATCGCTATGTTCTTTCGCAGATCTTGTGCATAAATGGTGCTTTCGATTTGCCTCAGCCTGCAATATCCTTCTTGACTTTAGAAGTGTTCGATGAATGCTTCAAGGAAGTTTTCTTGTCCATTTGTCATTTAAAAAGCTAAGAAACCAAGTCTTAGTTAATGCTTTCACATGTGGGGCAAAATTGCTGCATGGACAATACTACTGCTTTTGGACCAAGCAATTACTGAAAAGCTTTAGCAAAGTAACAGTGCATTTTCAAGTGATCATGCATCTTTCTGCCCTTTTTGGCCTTTGCCCAAAGCTGAGCCTCACTCAATGTTTGTTACTCTTAGAATTTACAATGGGCATACAGGCCCACACGAGAAGAAAAATTAGACCACATATAAATCTAAGTGAGGTTCCATCCTAAAATCAATTGGCTATAAGTAGAGTAGCCCACTAAACCTGAGCCTCACTTAGTGTTTGCTACTGTTAGAATTTACAATGGGCATACAAGCTCACACAACACAAGAAAAAAAGTTAGACCACATATAAATTTAAGTGAGGTTCAATCCTAAAATCAATTGGTAATAGGTGCAGTAGCCCGCTAGACTTATATATTAGTCTTCTTTCCTTTCTTTTTTCAATGTGGGACAAACTCCTACTCTTATATTTCAACACACCACCCTCACGTGTAGGTCTAACACGTGATATAATCTATCATTTCGAGGTGTTAACGACTAACATAAGAGCAGCCTGCTCTGATACCATGTTAGAATTTACAATGGGGCTACAGGTGATATGTGGAGTAGCCTACTAGACTTATATGTTGGTCTTTTTTCCTCTCTTTTTTCAATGTGGGATAAACTCCCACTCTTATATTTCAACAGTTACTAGCAGATAACACTTCTAGGAAGCTGAGTAGAACCATGTAGAGATCGAAAGTCTTTTCAACAATTACAAACTACTCAGGACTATAATACAAAACAATGCAATCAACCCATAAAATATGTATACATCAAGGTCAAGATAAATTTTAATCTGACTTAAATCAGTGCATTGAAGATTGACATTTCACCTGCCAGGACAAGGGTGATCAGCTAGCTGTGTGACAGGAAAATTGGGTTTTAAACAAATCTTGTCCTACAAGTTCCAACAATCATTTCCTTGAACCTTATTCTTTTCATTCTTAGTCAAAGAAGCATTAATTAAATGGGGTAGAGGAAGAATCTCAGCAATCTTCTGGTGTATATTTCATTTAAGAAATGTGAAAAGAAAACAATACAAGGTTTAAATAAATGAGTCTTGTATAAGATCAATGTCACCGTCCTAATTTTCTTTTCTTTTTGCTTACTTCTTGGAAATTAAAAATCATACTCTTGTCAAAAAAACCAGTGAAACTGGCACTTGTCCTATTAGCTCTGTGTTTAGATCCAGCTTTCATTAATGGAGGGCAGGTTCTGTCCCATATACACTTACAGATGCAGACAAAAAATGGACGGAAATAAATATAAATGGCAAGTTCTAATAAAAGATTGAGAAATGACTTTTGCTCTAGGTGCTGCTTTTCTTCGGAATCTTTTTAGGGGAAACGAGAAAGATATTAAAAGGGACAAAAGTGTAATTTAAACCTCAATGGTTACAGAAAATGTTACAAATGTCGTACCGGATTTGATTCTGGCACGGTACTGTACCGGTATCAACTAACACCAGGTACTGCTTCGGGTAATTTTTTAAATTTATGAAATAGTATCTGAATTTTTTTAAAAATTACAAAATAATTCATTATCATATTATATAATCATATTGTATATTTTTAACCTTATCTCCAAAAATCATAATAATAAATAATAATCACAATTTTAATTTAATTTATAAAATTAATTTTAAAATATAATTTTAAAATATATAAATTTCAAATAAATTTTGATTTAATAATTAAAAATATATAAAATAAATATTAGTTTATAAATAATAATTTTTAAATTATTTATTTTAAAAATAAAATATTCGTATTAATACTTTATTAACAAATATTATATAAAATATTAAAATAAATTTAAATAAGAATAATTTATTTTTAAGTTTATTTAATTTATAATTATTATTAATAATAAAATTATTATTATTTTAAAACAAAAATTAAAAATTCACAATAATTATAAATATTAAAATAAATAAAATAACTAGTTAAAAAACTTTGAAAAGAAATGGGGGAAGGAAAGGTAGAAGCGAGGGAGATTTTAAAATTTTTTAAAAATTTTGCAAAAAGGTTCCTCTATTTTTTTAAATTTTCAGTACCGGTCGGTATTTGATTGGTATTTTGAATACCAGCTGATACCGCCGGTACTGACTAGTAGTTAAACCCAGTATGACCGACCTTTTATTTCGTACCGATTTTGGTTCGGTATGGTGTGTACCGACCGGTATCGACCGGTACAAAAAGGTGTTCATAATCTTGGTTCCAGACTCTGCATTCAAATTGAACCCTAAAGTCTTCATAATGATCAAAACAATTTTTAAATGAACAAAAAACTTAACGGGATTAACTATTTGTCAATTAAATATCATGTCATCATAAAATTTTTAAATAAAAAGTGGATCCACCGCCACGTGACAGTGAAATTCACAAATATACATTTCATACAGTAGATTCTACTTGTCACGTAGCAAATGGGACCCACTTTATTTTTTTAAAATAAAAAATAATATCACGTCAGTATGGATGTAATATTCAATTGATGAAAAGTTAACTTCGAAAAATTTTCCTTCCATTTAGGGTTTGTTTTTAATGTTTTAAAAATAATGTGTTTCAATTTAATACTTCGAAATATTAAGATGCACGGAAATTCAAAATGGACATTTACCCTAAAGAGGGATGAACATATCCAATCATGTTATAAGTTATTTAAAAAAATTTAAAAATACCACTAATTGAAATAAAAATTACACTGATATGTTATTATTATAAATCATTAATTCAATAAATAATCTATCTGAAATATATAATATATATTTTTTAGACCTATAAAAATTGACCTAACACTAATATAGTTTGATGGGGTCTGTTAGAATTATACACTGATAAGTTGATAGTTAAGTTAGTTAGTCATAGTTATGTTTGTTATTCATTCTTAAGACATCCTGTATAAATACCTTTAACTTGATGAAATGAAATAGTTTTTCTCCTTTCTCAATTCAGTTTTTCTATCATGGTATCAGAGAAAATTTCTTCCGCTTCTCCAGTGTTTCTGAAATCTTTCTAAGATTTGCAAATTTTCTTGTTTTTCTTTAACAGAAACTTTATAATTTCTTTACAGTCTTTGCATCTTGCGTTCATTGAACCTTGCTGCTATGGCTAATTTCAATGCTTGGATATTTAATAATCATACTTCTAGTTCAACATCCAAACCAGAAGATAATCCTTCCAGTCCTTATTATCTTCATGTAAATGAGAATCCAACTCTTGCTCTTGTTTCTTCGGTTCTAACTGGACCGAATTATCATCAATGGCAAAGAGCCATGAACACGTCACTTCTCTCCAAGAATAAACTTAGCTTTGTAGATGGATCAATTCTGTAACCACTTCGTTCCGATCCTTTGTTTGTTCCTTGGGAAAGATGCAACAATTTGGTAATCTCTTGGCTTATTCATTTTGTTTCACCTTCTATTGCACAATCCATCATTTGGTTGGATTTTGCCTATGAGATCTGGAATGATCTTAAAGCTAGGTTTGCTCAAAGCAACTCGTTTCGTATATGTGATCTTCAACTTGAAATTTATACCTGTCAACAAGGTGTTCTTTCTGTGCATGAATACTTCAGTAAGCTCAAAATCTTATAGGATGAGTTGCAAATCTTGCGTCCTCTCCCATCTTGTTCTTGTAATCCTCAATGTTCATGTGGTCTCTCCAAGAACATTGGGGACTTTCATGAGAATGATCAGGTCATGGTTTTCATTATGGGATTGAATGAAAATTATTCGACTGTGAAATCATAAATATTGTTGATGGATCCTTTACCTTCCTTGAATAAGGCATTCTCTTTGGTTATTCAACAAGAACGACCTTTGGCTTCTGATGTCAGTGTTTTAGCTGTTAAAAGTGCTAATGCTTCTGCACCAAGAAAGTTCTTTAACAGTTCAACACCACCAATTTGCATTCATTGTGGAAAGGAAGGTATTGACAGATGCTATAAGAAGCATGGGCATCCTACCAATATGAAGAATTCCAAGAAACCTTCCAATCGAGTGTATGCTAATGCTATTGATACTAATGATCTACTAATCAATTTGTTGATTATCATTATTCTAAAAATATAGAGGATCAGGTTTCTAATTTTCAGTTCACTTAGGATCAGTATGATCAATTGTTACAGTTGCTTCAAGGTCTTTCCTCTACCTTTCATCATGTTAATTCAGTGACTTTGCCAAATCCTATACAAACAAAGTCCACTTCAGGTTTGATTCCTTCAAATGGTGAGATGGTTTCCCACATTTCTTTAAATATCTCTACTATCAATAATTCCCATTGCAGTGAATGGATTGTTGATACTGGTGCTACAAATCATATAGCATGCTCTTTAGCATTTTTTCATTCTTATAGATTAGTTCACAATGTTTATGTGACTCTTCCTAACAAGTTTAGGGTTCAGGTTACTCACATTGGCACTTTTTATTTGAATAACTCTCTAAAACTTTTAAATGTTTTATGTGTGCCTAATTTTACTTTCAATCTTATATCCATTTGTAAATTAGCTCATGATCTCTCTTGTTGTATAATTGTCTCATCTTCCAGCCCATGGAAGATGATTGGGGTCGCTGAACATTCTCATGGATTATACAGGCTGAATTCAAGTGTTATTTTACCTGATTCAATTGCTGTAGTTGCTAATTCTGTTCTCTCTAATAAAGAAACTTCATTACTATAGCATACTAGGTTAGGCCATCTTTCTTTTCCTCGATTAAAATTGATAGTTCCCTCTTTCTCATGTTGAATCCTATGACATATGTCATATGTCAAGACAGAAATGTTTGTCATTTCCTATCAGTACTTCTGTTAGTCATGTTGTTTTTGATTTGATTCACATTGATATGTGGGGAGACAATTATGCTCCAAGTTTTAAAGGACATAGGTATTTTCTTACTATTGTAGATGATTTCAGTAGATTTACTTGGATTGTTTTTAATGAAAAACAAATATGAGGCAAGAACAATCATAAAAATTTTCATTTCTTATGTTTCTACTCAATTTAATAATACTGTTAAATGTATCTGAAGTGATAATGGGCAATAGTTTAATATTCCAGCTTTCTGTGACTCCAAAGGCATCGTTCATCAGACATCTTGCATTCAAACTCCTCAACAAAACAGTATTGTAGAAAGAAAACATCAGCACATTTTGAATGTAGCAAGGGCTTTACGATTTCAGGCAAAATTACCTATTCATTTTTGGGGTGAATGTATGCTGCATGCTGTTTATTTGATCAACAGAATACCCACTTCTGTTCTTAACAGCACATCACCTTTTGAAAGATTATACTTTAAACCACCAGATTTCAATCATTTGCGAGTCTTTGGCTGCCTTGCTTTTGCTTCAAATCATTCTGATATTAAAAAAAATTGATTCCTAAAGTATCAAATCTGTTTTCTTTGTTTCTCTCTAGGTATTAAAGGTTTTAAACTTTTTGATCTTAAAGCTCAAAAGATCTTTACTTCTCGAGATGTTTCTTTTTATGAACATATATTTCTTTTTTTCGCACTAACATCGTATATGCAGATTTATGTTATGCCAAGCATTGATCACTTAATTCTGCCTTCTTCATCGATTCAGTCATCATATGATAGCATTCAACATATTCCTGCTATTTCAGCATTACCAGTAATAAATCTCACCTTATCATATTCTGTTTCACCTACACCAGAAGTTATTCCTTCATCTGTTCAACCTGAGAATCAGATTCATGATCAAGCTCCCATCCAACAACATTCGAATCAACCCTTAAGAAGAAGCACCAGAACAAAGTCTATGCCGCAGTACCTAACTGACTACAAATGCATGGCTACTCAAAGAACAAGTCCCCATCACCTTTTTATTGTCTTCTCTTATTCTAAACTAACTCCTAAGCATTATGTGTTTGCAGCTCTAGTGGATCAAGATCATGAGCCATATACTTATGAACAAGCTATTAAGCATGAATATTGGAGAAAAGCCATTACAAGTAGAAATAGAGGCCCTACAGCAAAATGACACATGGGAGCTAGTTGATTTGCCAACAGGAAAGAAAGCAATCGGTTGTAAGTGGGTCTTCAAAATAAAAAGAAAAGCAGATGGATCAGTGGAACGATACAAGGCTAGGCTAGTTACTAAAGGTTACATATAACAAGAGGGCGTCGATTTTTTAGATACTTTCAGTCCAGTGGCCAAAATGACAACAATCCGACTCCTCCTTGCATTAGCAGCAATCAAATGGTGACGTTTACATCAACTCGACATCAATAACGCCTTTCTTCATGGCGAAATTGATGAAGAAGTGTATATGCAACTTCCTAAGGGCTATGAAGGTAATAGAAACAAAGTTTGCAGATTGGTTAAATCTCTTTATGGCCTAAGACAAGCTAGTCGTCAATGGAATGCAAAATTGACTTCAGCTTTGTTTGAGTATGGTTTCAAACAAGCTAGGACCAAACTTTGTTTCTCAAAACTGGAAGTGAAGGTTTCATGGCACTTTCGGTATATGTGGATGATGTCATTGTGGCTAGTGATAACATGGAAGCAATCCATAACATCAAACAACACCTACATGATACATTTACAATTAAAGATCTTAGAGAACTCAAGTTTTTTTCTTGGACTTGAAGTGTTGGGACCCGTTTCCGAAACCCAACTCGTCACCGAACAAATCACAGATTAACGAATATCGCGTAATTTTTTTTT
>JAOQMR010000006.1:2949165-2966385 GCA_027563865.1 Erythroxylum pelleterianum | reverse complement strand
CTGCAGCTGAGGAAAATGCGAGCAAATACTTCGCCAAAGCGGGGACGAAGTAGGTTTAGCAACCAAGCCCAAGAGAGGGGCGTTTCGCGAGTTGTATTTGGCAAGAAGAACCTGATTACAGAGCCTGTTGGGATCCTTGACAAGAGACCAACCCAGTTTCATGTGATGGGCACTGTTCATTGCCGCTAGATTTTTCAAGCCAAGCCCTCCGAGAAGACGAGGACGGCACACCTGGGTCCAAGAGACCAAGTGTATCTTTCGCTTAGCCTCAGTAGAACCCCACAGAAACCGTTTACAGCAGCTCTCAATCTCCGAAAGTAGTCCTTTAGGGAGTTTAGCGGTCTGCATGGTGTATAATGGAAGGGCACCCAATACCGACTGGCATAGAGTCAGTCGACCAGCCAAGGATAAACCTTCCGCCTTCCAACCAGAGAGCCGAGCTTGAAGCTTCTGTAAAATATGAGAGTAGGTTGCTTTGGAAATCCGTTTATGTAGGAGAGGAACCCCCAAGTACATACCAAGGTCCTGCGTGGGAACAAACCCCGACATCCGAGTTAGCTGACTGCACACAGACGTGGACACATTGGGAGAAAAAAAAATTCTCGTTTTATGAACACTTAGGCGCTGCCCTGAAGCCGAACAGAAAAGCTCCATACAATCTAGTATTTCACGGAGTTGTCCCGCGGACGCCTCGCCAAACAGAATCATATCATCAGCAAAACAGAGGTGAGAGATCTGAGGACCCGATCGGCCAACCCGAAAGGCCTGCCACCGACCAGCACCCACCCGCGCCGTAATTAATTGAGAAAGACGTTCCAGGCATAAAACGAATATATAAGGGGACAAGGGGTCACCCTGTCTGATGCCCCTACTAGGACGGAACTCTGGGGTAGGCTGGCCATTCCACAGAATCTGCATCTTCACCGATTGAATACAGCCCAGAATCAAGGTGATCATTGGTAGAGGAAACCCCGCATCAAGAAGTGTATCCCGAATGAAACTCCAGCTTAAACGATCATAGGCCTTTTCAAGATCAACCTTGATAGCCATATAGCCCCGTTTACCTCGCAACCGGCGCATGGAGTGAATAATTTCTTGTGCGACAATAATATTATCAGAGATCTGGCGGCCGGGGACAAAACTACTCTGAACCGGACTGATAAGGGCGGGAAGGCATGCTTTCAAACGTTGAACAATGATTTTCGTGAGTAATTTGTAACTCACATTGCACAGACCAATAGGTCTGTACTGGGAAATCTGATCAGGATTCTCAACCTTCGGTATCAAGGTAATGTAAGTGTCATTAAATCCCTGGAGGAGGGAAGGATCGACAAAAGCCCGCCGGATCAGATTGGTCACACTAGGACTGACGAGATTCCAATGGGCTTGATAAAAGTGAGCATGAAACCCGTCCGGTCCCGGAGCCTTAAGTGCTCCCATCTGGAAAAGGGAGCGAGTAATTTCAGAATGCGTTACTGCCTGGCACATAGCATTCCAAGTAGGCTGCGGAACTGGCGGAAAACAACCCCTGAGGGGAAAGGGGGGACGGTTCGCTACGTCCTCCAGAAAAAGAGATTGATAAAAGTCCACAACACACTGTTGTAAGGCGGAAGGCTCTACAATCCAACAGCCATTGGAGTCACGAAGTGCCTCAATCCGATTACGCTTCCTACGGATCATCGTAGAGGCATGGAAAAATCTAGTATTGCGATCACCCAAATAGATCCAGTCAGTCCGCGATTTTTGAAACCAGAACAACTCTTCTTGGCGAGAAGTAAGACAGTAGTCACCCTGGAGCTGGCGTTCAAGACGCAATAAGAAGTCATTACTGCTGTCCATAAGAGCACGTTGGACACCACCAAGACGTGCTAAAAGGCGTTGTTTTCGTCGAAAGATATGACCAAAGACAGCTTTATTCCAGTCCCGCAGAGACATTTGCCAACGGGACAACATAAGAGGTAAAAACTCGGAATTATCCCAGTGTGTTGAAAGGAGGGACTGAAAGTCCGGATGCGTCATCCAGGCCAGCTCAAACCTGAAAGGCCGCGGGCCACCCAGCGGGAGTGTGGAGGGTTCGATGCTGACCAGAATAGGGTGGTGATCAGACCGTAGACGGGGAAGATGACGGACAGACGTCGAGGGAAAGGTGGAAAACCAATCCAGGTTGCCAAAAGCTCGGTCTATGCGTTCAAAAACCCGGCCGTGCCGGTGACTATCATGCCCCCGCCAAGTAAATTTGGGGCCACAGAAACCAAGATCCACGAGGTGGCAAGAAGAGACCCACTGTTGGAATCTCCGACACCGATTGAAGTCAAAAGGGGCACCTCCCCATTTTTCCTCCGGCCCTAACATCTCATTAAAATCCCCCGCAAGAAGCCAAGGGCCAGAAATCAACTCCGCAAGGTCTGAGAGAAGGCAAAATAACTCAGTCTTAAGAGCTGGAGTAGGGTGAATATAGACAAAAGTACAAAACCATGTAATCCCGTCTTGGCGAGAAACTTTGGTATGGATGAATCCCCGACCACTCCGAACCACTGTAACCTGGTCCTGGGAATGCTTCCATAACAACCATAGACCTCCAGAAAATCCTTGCGCATCCACCCGAAATATGTTGGAAAACCCCAACATCCGAGAAACTCGGGAAGCCTGAGAGCCACTGATTTTTGGTTCAGCCAGAACGACAGCATCAACCTGATTGAAACGAACAAGGTCCTTCAGGATAGCTCGAAATTCTAAAGAAGCGGCACCCCGACAATTCCAATAAATGAACTTAATCATGGAGAAAAGCTGAAAGAGACCACGCTAAAGCGCGGGAAAAGGAGCAGAAGCAACAAACACAGCACCATCACTAGCAGGGTCAGCCCGGACAACTGCCTGGGATGCTGGTGTCTCAGGGACGTAGTGTAACTCACGACTATCTGTCCCATCGGTATCGATCAGAGCAACAGGGGTCGCCGCATACGGCAAACCAGGCGGGTCAGGGGGACGGGGTGGTATCAGGATGCAAGGGGGAACAAGGGAACCAGTAGTGTCCATAGGCATTGGAAGCTCCGAATCCGGTGTCTGGTCATCCACTTGCATGGCCTGGGCACCAGGAACAACCAACTCAGCCGAATCCCTGGGCGAACTAGGAGAGGGGACAGGGGGCACCAGTACGTGAGAAGACTGGTGCATGGTTTGCATGCATGGGGCATCAGACGTGGGCCGCAGGGTAGGATTACCGGCCTCAGAAAATGGGTGAGAAGGCAGGTCGGGTGAAGGCCCCACTGGACCCGACTCAAGGGGTAAATGTGTTGTCATTGGGCAGGGGACCACTGGGCCAGGCGGCCCACTGACAGGGGAAGTAGAGTGGACGCCACTTGGTCCGCCCTTCATAACGTGGCGGGCATGGTGCTGAGATGAGCGATGGTCTCGAGCCGGTAAAGCTGTAGGAGTGGGAAGAGTGTCGGGAACTGGAGGAGCAGCCGTCAGAAGGCGGAAACGTGAACCCATGGGGGCTTTGTCCTTGGCAACAGAACCTATCTTATCACCAACCTCTACAACAGTAGTGTGATCATGTGTTGGACCGCCTCGAGTGGAGGATTTATCTTGGGTTGCGAGATTGCGGGAACGTACACGCCTGGGTTTCTGAACCAGCATCCAAGAACCATAACTCTCAACAATTTCAGGACGGATGACAGGGGTCACCGGCGGGGGTTGAACTGCCGATGGCGCAGGGGGCTGGCCAACAGTAGGGTCCTGGTCGGCCATCACCGTGGGTGCATCTGGACAAACAGTAGGGTCCTCATTACACTTTTCAGGTACCAATCACGTGAAGACTAAACTACCCTCTCCCCTCTGTATAATAAATTTAAAAATATTTAATATTTTGAGATTTTTATTTTTTAATATTTAATTTAGTAATGTTTTTCAAATTTTATACAAACAATGTCAAAATATTTTTTTTTTACTAATATAAGATAGATATTTATGCGCTATATAATATTTAAAAAGTTAATTACTAAATTGAAATATTTATAAAATCTGGCACAAAATTTTAAAAATCTCAAAATATTAAACGATATTTAATTTATTAACCTAAGTGCCTGTTTAGATAGGCTTATATCAATAGAATTTTTGTCAGTAAAGCTTTTGTCAATAGAGTTTTTCTGAGAAGAGCTTTTCTAAGAAGTTAGTTGATTGTTTAACTATCATTTAAAAAAGAACTTTTTTGAAAAAGCTTCATACAGTAGACTGTTTGACATTATAAACATAAAAATACTTTTAATTTTAGCTATATTTTATTTTGTAATAAAAATTATTTATGCATATAAATATTATTTTAAATATATTAAACAATATGCAAAGCACAATATATTAATTATTATATAATTTTAAATCATATGAAACATAAATGAAAATATATCTAACCAAATCTTTTATATGGATTATAACATAAGTAAAACTAATATAAAAAATAAATATAAAAACATATAAAAAAGTCAAATAATATTATATAAATATCAAAATAAACATGAAGATGTGTTTGTGGGTATTGTGCAGATTATATATAAAACATAAGGACAAAAAAGGCTAAAAAATAGGCTCATTAATTGATCTGAAAAATCTACAGTACCTGAAAAGATACTTTTTTTAGAAACTCCAAATTTAAGCTTCTTAAAAAGTTATATTTTAGGTATCAAAAAAGTATATATCTATTAAAAAAGTACTTTTATTTTACAGTCAAATATTTATTTTTCTTAAAAAAAGTGTTTATTCACTCTCTAAAAGTTTAATCAAAGAGGCACCAAATACCCCTTTTTTTTTTTAGTTAAAGAGTTGAATTTCTAAAACTTAAGGATCATGTCGTGCACCTTTCTTTTAGTACAAGTAAGAGTAAACACGTGTGAATTTAGTTGGGTAAGTATTCATACTTGCTTAAGCATAAGGTTAAGTTTCTAATCTCTTTAGGAATTACTATTTTATACATCATGTAATTTGTCTTTACATTCCCTTTTTATAAAAAAAAAGCACCAAAGTGTCATATATATATATATATATATATATATATATCACGTGGTTCTCCAACCCTTTCAATCTTAACTATCATCTCTCAACCTGCCGTCATTATAACTTTACAGCTTGAGCACCCACTCCATGTGTGCGTATCATTTTGTTTTCACGTCACTGGAAAAGAGAATCGGAGGGTTGCCATCGGCAAAATGAATTAAGAAATGTGTGAAGCTCCTTCGTGTCGTCGTTTTAAATGATTATTTATACATTTATCAGTTCCTTTAAGAAAGGAGAATAGCTCTTTTATATGATTTAAACCTTAACTTTCATGAAAGAAACCCTCTACTGAATCATAAATGCTGGATTTATTTAGGTGAGTTCTTGATTGGTTCTAATAAGATTGATAATCATTAACCTTCAACTTGTCAAAAAAGAGAGAAGCTTGAATCGATGTTGAGAATAATTGCATTTCCTAACATACTCTACAGCCTCCCAAAAGAAAGAAAAGTTTCAAAGGATTGCTGAAACCAAGAATTGGGTGAAAACCAAGAAATGATTACTGAAGACTTTGGGGAATAGACCATATCATTCGTACACAGTAATGGAGTTTCCATTTAGATGAAACGTGAGAGCAAATGTCTATCCCATGAAAGGAATGGACCATTATACATTCTTTGGAATATCTGTTGTTATATTATAATTTTGTGTACTCACAATCCTGTATCCATCTACCTCCTACAGTTAGTTGGCAAACATGTGATTGGTGCAGCTTTTGGCTCTCAAAACCAGCGCTAAGAACTAACAATAGCTCTTAACTAAAATATACCCACAACCCCCACATTACCTTCATAACCACAAGTCCACATCCAAATCCAGCCAATCTAGTTTCTGGTATCAATCCATTGCTCTGTTCATTTTCCATAGTCAAAACTGGTTTCTAAGAGAGATTTTCGACATTGGAAAGGCAGAGACGGTGATGATCTAGGGGCATTGTGGGAATGACGAGTTAAAAAAGACACAGGGGGTCGTGTCCAAAACTCAAGTAAAGTATGTTAAGAAAATGGTTGGCGCACGTTATTTCATGATGACGCGCGAACGCCATCGAGCAGATCAGAGCAGAGCATGAAGTGTAGCATTTAGATACCAAAACCATACCTTCCCATTTCACCTTTCACTGTCTCGTTTACGCAGTTATCCAAATCCAACCATCTCTCTTTTTCTTTGCAAGTTGTGTTCCAGCTTAGCATTATAGGATATAGTAGTAAAATCTGTCTCTCTCTCCGTCTCTGTCTCGTCCTGCGTATGTATTCAGATGCAGATATATAAATGAACACAGGACTGTTTCATTTTTTGGGGTGTTGGTAAATTTGTTTCACGTTAATCGAGGAATTAAAGGGTTAAGTGACTCGTGTGCATTTCCAAAGGAATGAACTTTATGTAAAGGTATATATTAATCTGCTACTCTGTTTTATAAATGATGATGACTTTCAATATAGTCAGTGCTTTCAGGCTCTGTTCTTTTTGGTTGTCTCTTTGTCGATGTTGTTTCTAAAGACCGGGTTCTCCCTATGTTAGATTTGCTGCCTCGGAGGGAGTGGTGATTGTAGAAGATGAATTCCAGTGTGAGGACTAGGCTTCAGCCCATTAGAGCTCCATTGAAGCGTGAAAAAGTAAGCAACTTTAATCAATCTCTAGTTCTCTACCAGGGTCGATTGATCACTCAATGCTTGTTTTGGGGAACGGTTTGTTATGTGGGCAGCGTCTCCATACTATGACGTTTATGTTTTCCAAGTTTTGAGTTTGTAGTTTTGTCCAGAAACGGTGACTTCAGTTTCAGTGAACTGGATCCAGAAACTGAAAGTTCCCGGAAAATTCTGCTGAAGCGGACTTTTTTTAATGACAATCGAGAATGGATTTTCTATTGTAATTGAAAGTTGTCGCCTTCCTGCCATATTTCAAGAGAGATTTCTAGTAGAGCCCGTAAATTCTTGCTTTCAGCGAAATATCTCTGAAATCACCACTTTCTTCATCTTTTTCTCTTTTTTAAAATGATAACAAAAGAGCTTTCATGTACGCCAGTCTCTTCTCTGCTTGGTATTTTTGTTATAATTCAACTCAGAACGTTGATGGTTCTGTTGTTTCAATAAAAATTTCATTGGTCTTTGAAGGAGAAAGTGGAAATGCAGCGGAGCAGATCAAATGAAGCTACGAAATCAGCCAAAAATCAACGAACCTCAATCAGACAGAAGAAAATGGCATTGGAGCAAGATGTATGGTCATTGGTACCTTTTTCCACTTCCCCTACCATTTCTTTTACTAATTGTTAGATCTTATATTGTGATGTTTCAGGTTGACAAACTGAAAAGGAAGCTTAGGCATGAAGAGAATGTTCACAGAGCTCTGGAGAGAGCTTTCAATAGACCTCTGGGATCTCTGCCTCGCCTTCCTTCATACCTCCCTTCTGCTGTCAGTAACTAGAAATCCTTATCTACTATAGCGTTTCTTTTTGGTCTTTCTTTTTCTGTCAGTAATTAAGGAATGAAGAAATTTAGACGATGATTATGGAACAACATTTCTAGCTGAGAAGATGCGAGGGGAAATATAAGACATTCTAATTCCAGATAATATTCTGAGATTAGAACAGGATAATAACTCATGTTGTAACTTCTGCAGACACTAGAGCTTCTAGCAGAAGTGGCTGTTCTGGAAGAAGAGGTTGTCCGACTCGAAGAACAGGTTGTGCATTTCAGGCAGGATCTGTACCAAGAGGCCGTGTACATTTCAAGCTCCAAGAGGAACAATGAGAGTTTTGGAGATTTATATAACTTGCATCCAAACAAACACGCCAAACCAGAAAATAAGTCCTTAACACGAAAATCAGGAGACTCTGCCACACACAAAAGGCATTTGTCATCACCTTCTGGTAAGCTGCATTTTGACACGATCACTGCATTATACAATCAATCACATTTTGCCCCCTGATCCTTTTGCCTATCTTCATTTTATTCGTAGATGATGGACAAGGGAAGGAGAACCAATTGTGTAACAATTCTGTGAAGACCAAGAAAGGATCAATAGTCCATAAAGCCCAGGTGATCAGAACGCCACAGAAAAGGCCTTCCCTTGAAAATAGATCATCAGAGAAGCTTTTAGTCCGTCAAAACTTACAGGTTTATAATTCATCGATTACTTTTTAAGCTCTATTCAATTAATTTACACCAAATTAATGAGACTTACGTACTTGTCCAGCTAGATCAAGAAAATGCAGATGCAAGTAGCCTTAGTAAATCAGAAGAAAAGCCTTCAGGAGGTGACAACCCCAATAAGATATCTGAGGACATTGTAAGATGCTTGTCCAGCATCCTTTTAAGGATGAGCTCAATGAAGAGTAGGTATACTGCGGATAGTTTACCTTTCCTATCAACTTTAGTGTCTGGAGACAATGGTGAAGAACCTGAGTTTCGAGACCCTTACGGAATATGCTCAGAATATGGGAAGAGAGATGTTGGTCCATATAAGAACCTATTTGTAGTAGAAGCTCACACAATCAATACTAGCAGAACATCGAATTCTTTGTTTCTACTTCACAGACTAAAGTAAGTCCTTCAATGTAACTTGAAGTCTTGAACTATTTTTCTTTATCCCCTTCACGGTATAATGAGTATAGAGTGTTTTCTTATTGAATTTGCAGACTTTTGCTTGGGAAACTTGCCACTGTCAACCTAGAAAATCTCACTCAGCAAGAGAAGCTTTCATTCTGGATAAACGTTTACAATTCCTGCATGATGAATGTATGTGAAGCTATCCATTTTTGTTGTAAATATAAATGCTGTGTACTTGGATGTTGTCTTCGGCATCAAGAGACAGAACCACTTATTGTACTATTAACTGTTTCAGGCATTTCTGGAGCATGGCGTACCAGAGAGTCCAGAGATGATTGTTGTACTCATGAGGAAGGTCTGTATCATTTGGGAATTTCTCTTCTATTTCCAAAGTGTTGTCATTTATTTTCACAGTTTCATCATTTCTCAGGCAACAGTAAATGTCGGTGGACACTTGTTAAATGCAATAACCATTGAGCATTTCATTCTCAGACTGCCTTATCACTCAAAATATGTAAGTGGTGTGGTGCCATTTGAGCTTCTTTGCAATTTCTCTTATCTTTTTCAGTTAGATATTTACCATTGGAATTCCATCAGACTTTTTCCAAAGGTGCTAAAAATGAAGAAATGACAGCGAGGAGCAAATTTGGATTGGAGTTATCTGAACCTTTAGTGACATTTGCCCTGTCGTGTGGAAGCTGGTCCTCTCCTGCTGTAAGTAAATAAAATAACAAAAATGGTTTGGTTCCGTTCTCGAATTTACCTCAGCATCAAACTCATGAGTGGTCCAATATGAAATGCAACACTGTCTGTATTCACGTTGCACCATCACTTTATTGCATGCATAAGTCCAAAATGAATAAATAAAAGCTACAATCTGCTCTCCAATGCACGCTTTTCTCATAGCTTTCCAATCAATACAAGATTGTCGACTGCCTTTATCCTTTAACTCTTCTAAGATAATGGATATCTACATGCCAGTGATCGCTAGCTTCTGGGATATTTTGTAACGCTCACATTATGCTATTACTGACTTGTGGACCTTCTGTAATGAAGGTAAGAGTGTACACTGCCTCTCATGTGGAGAGCGAACTTGAAGTTGCAAAGAGGGAGTACTTACAGGCTGCAATTGGAATTTCGAACACAAAATTTGGAATACCAAAATTGTTAGATTGGTATCTACTCGACTTTGCCAAGGATTTGGAGTCATTCCTTGATTGGATCTGCCTTCAGTTACCAACTGAACTCGGGAAAGAAGCAATTAAGTGTCTAGAAAGAGCCAAAGGCGAGTCTAATTCACCGTTTGTCCGAATCATTCCTTACGAGTTCAGTTTCAGATACCTTCTGTACACACAATAAGGCTGTGCTTCGTTACAAATTTTTGTTTTGATGATTCCACGGGAGTTGGGTGTAAGTTTTGTACACATCTATAGGAGTTGGGGGTGTTAGCTTCAGGGTTTAACACATGTTAAAGCTCGATGTATAATAACATGGTCGTGTTGTAAGTAATTGTAAGAAAATATCCTCTCTTCAAGCTTGGAACTAGCCTTTTCGTGGATGCACATGGAATCACAGAGACATTTGCTGCTCCGGGACATCTTTCAATGGTCTGTGTGCCCCGTCCTTTCAGAAGCTGAGCCGTACTGGAGACATTTATTCTGAGATTAAACGTTAGACTTATGTAATGCATATCAGCAAGCAGGATTCCATTGCTGTGACTGGCACAGTTAAGACATCAGATTGTGTTCGTCCTGGGGAACTATTTCCACCTAAAGTCATGGATCTGGACGTTCTAAGAAAGCAACAGATGTTGAAAATAAACCAATAATGGCATTTGTATCTTTTCTTAGTGGTCCAAAGAAAACAGGCCACAGTACTCACGTAAAGCCATTTTATTCGATGCTTTTCAAAGATGGCTGCTTATTCAGGCTTCTCAAACTCCTGTTGGAACTCCAGGGAATTGTCTACCCGATATCCGCCAATCTTCAATCATTTTGTGGACACAGTGTTGATGAACTTGTTCATGACAATTGAAACGAGGACGAAGGAATCTGAACGTTGTCCAATGGCGAAGAAAAATTACAGGTACTACAATTGGAGTGGTCCAGAGTGTTAATTTGTCTTCCTTGTGATATGGGGTAGTTGTACAACTACCATGTGCATCCATGTTGAAGCAAAGAACAAAGTGCTTTTATCAAAAGGAGATCACTAATTACTAGTAGTTATGGAAATACTTACATGTGATCTTAAGCCTGGATCTGGTGGTTCTCGATCATTTTTCTGCAGAATAAAAATTAATTTAATTATTTGAATTTTATAATTACTTTGAATTTAAGTTTCTAAAATAAAAAATAAAAATATTCAAATTTTATAAAATTATTTTTAATAATTGAATAAATATTAATTTGTTAACAAATTTTTACTTACTGAATTATTTATTTTAATAAAAATCGCAACATTCCTCATTAATTTCACTATCTTTAAATATATTATTATATTATCTTACTTAAGATGTCTTATGGGATAACAAAATTTAAAAGCATATTCTATTAAATTTATGTCTACTCATTTTAATAAATATCATTTAATTAATTATTCTTCATCTAAAAGATTCGATTGATCGCTTCAACGTAAATGTAATAGTGATTTTTTAAAAAAAAAGTTGAAATAAATTTAATAAATATTTTTCTATTTTTTAGTTATTTAAAAAGATAGAATGAGAATAAAAATTTTTAAAAAAGATTTGTATCTTGTACTTCCTACAAATTTTTTATAGATGTTTTCTAAATCAACCCGGTATTAGATTGTGTTAAAAATAGTTGAAAATTGAATAAAATTTAAAAATTTAAAAAATAATTGAAGAAGACTATCTTCACCCGTCAAAAAATTTAAATTTTAATTAAAAAAAGGAGACTGATAAATGAAAAATAATACATTTATTTTGATTTATAAAAATTGATTTGTTTATAAAAATAGTCGATTAATTAATAAACTGATTGGTTTTTTTAAAAAAAGATTATTAAACTAAATCAAACTGAAAAATTAAAAAATAAACCAAAAAATTACCTGATATAAAGTTTTTATAGTAAAATCAGTCCAATAATTTTGGACATTTATCCCGTTTTTCTTTTTATTCAAGTTTTCATAACTGGAGACATTACATTAAAAAAAAAAAACTTTGTGACATTAAAATTTATATCTCTTTATGTCTTTTAAACTTGTTTCTATCTCGAGATAGTTAAATATGTTATAAGATATAAGGTCAAGGTTAAATTGTAAATATTTCGGTGACCAATTATATCATATGCTTAAGATTAATACAAATCTTAAAATCTCCACTTATATTATAACAATATAAAATAATAAGTATGACTCAAAACAAAAATAATAGTATAAAATAGTAATCATTAATATATAAACAAGGCAAACTATACATGAGAAGAAAATTGTACCTTGAGCAACAGGGACGGAGCCATATTATAGGGGAGGCCCCCCTTTCAAATATTTTTTTAAATTACTTATATAATTAAAAATTTTAAAATTACAAATATAAGTTCCCCCTTTTAAAAAAATCCATATCTTCTTCTCTCTTCAACTCTGCACGTACAACTCTCCTTTGTCATTGATGTTGGCCCCCGCCCCCCCTTAGAGTTGAGTCTGACTTCGTCCCTGTTGAGCAAATATACTATCATATCTCATTAATAACATCAAAAGACTTCAAAATACCTGTATTGCAAACATGTTTATCAAAAATAGTAAGGTGAAATCCTTTCCTTAAAGGATCAATTAATATATACTTAGTTAAATATGGTCTATTGTTATCTATTTTTTTTTTACAAGTTCCCTTCTCGTCAAATATTTAATGTTTAAATTGCTATACTATATGATATTTTTACTATTATAATCCAACAATATTGTAGAAAGAGTATCACAATATAATTCAATAGATCTACCAACTTAATCAATCATATAAAATTCAAAAATTAAATTTATTAATCAAATTACCTGTAAAGCAACACTATAACATACATCTCAATATGCATAGTAGAAAAGACCACAACTATCTGTTCAACACTTTTCTGTAACATTTTTCATGAGACAACTCTGTCTGTTAACATAAAAATGTAACTTAATAGAGATTTCTATCGTCTAGACACATAGTAAAATCATAATATGTATACCCATTCATGTCTAATTTCTCAATCTATATACCTAATTAGATATAATTTTTCAATTTTCTTATATGTTTAACACGTAATTCATTTTTCTTTTAAAATATCCAAAACTCATTTAACTACATTTCGATGGTCTATAATTAAGTTAGATAAATATCTACTCAATAATCCAACAACAAAAAACAATGTTCAATCTAGTACAAACCTGACCATATATCAGATTATTGATTGAACTAGAATATGGAACATTCCTAATGGCCCCTCTTTTAACATCATTATTTCAACATGGCATCTAAGATAATTTCTTTTCGAGATATTTCATTACTAACCATTTATAACATAAGCTTAATGTATGCTCTCTAAAAGCGACTCAACAAATTTCAATATTTGACATGTTAAATATGAGTACTAAGGATAAAAGATGTTTCACCAAGATCTTTAGGGGCCAAATGCTTGGACAACAAGTGCTTAACCTCATACAATATGAACAAGTCATTTGATATAAGTAAGACATCATTTACAAATAAAAGTAGAAAAGATGACCTTTTACCCTTTGAACTTGTAGTACAAACATCTGTCATTTTTATTTTTATTTTTCAGAAAGTCAAATGAGGTGATTACCTCATCAAATTTAAGGTACCACTAATAAGAAGCTTGTTTTAATTCACATAATTATTTTCTCAATTTATAAATAAAATAACTTTCATCATCTTCTTAAAAAACTTTAGACTGTACCATATTAATATTACCATAAAGGTCTCCATTTAGGACAATAACTTTAACATTCATCTTATGTAGCTCCATATCATAAAGAATTACTATTGTCATTTTCACTCAAAATGTCTCTTTAAAAGATATAGGAGATAAAGTGATATTAAAGCCTATTCCTTCTTTTTGAGTAAAACATTTGGAAATCAACCTATCTTTAATTGCTTAAACTTACCTTAGGAGTCCTTTCTAATATTATAAACCTATTTACATCCAACAAGTTCACAATTTTGATGTAAAATAACAATTTTCTATACTTGATTATGCTTCATTAACTGCATGTTATCTTTCATTATATCCCATCATAAATTTGTACGAGGAATAAAAACAATATCTAAAAATAATTAGATCAACCAAATGTCCAATATTATACTCATTCTTACAAAAAAAAACTATATAATCAGATGAGATAGCAGACTTCCTTGCCCTAATATATCTCTTTAACAAAACAAGAATGCAATTTATTTTCATAAAAATGATACGAATATACCTTAGTGGGATAACTCAAAATTTGGAAATGAATGAGACTAGGTTTCTAATATTTTCATAGCTCAAAAGGTATATAGGCACTTGTTTGATTAGGACTTTGTTTAAGATATACAAATAGTCTTAATAGCCTTCACGATATACAAATAGTCTTAATAGCCTTAACGGTAATTTGGAAAGTTAGTCCTATTTTACATGGTTATCATCATTATCTGTTAAGGTGAAATTCTCTTTATCATATCAAATTTTGTTACTACTTCACAAGTTTCTAAGTATTTAATAAATATACATTTTTATTTTTTGAAAATCCCACATTTGCCATAATATTCAACTTTGTGGTCAAGTTTGATAATTTTTATTATTTTCTCAATTGATTTTCATCTTCATTTTTAAAGATCCTAAACCTATCAAGAACTTCAAATTATTCAATAACACATATCTATGTCAAGAATAATCATTAATAAAAGTTAGAAAATATATGGAATTACAGATGGTGTGGGAATAAGGGCTACTTATATTAGTATTAATAATTTACAAAAAAAATGGAATTACAGGTTAACCTAATTTTGTTTTATTTTGTTCAACTTTCCTCTACAATAATCATCTCTAGATCACTAAAATCAAAATTTGAAAAAATATTATCTTTATCAACCTTTCAGCTATTTCTCTAAAGATATGAACTAATCTTTTATGCCATAACATATAAGATTTTTTTCTTTGTCAAAGATCTTTTACTAACAATCTTTTAAACAATTTACAAAGAAGCATATATTTCATCAAGAGTTAAACATATTTTGTATGAACCATATTGTAAAAAGATTGTACTAATAAGTTTTGTATCAAAAAATAATTGAACACTAAAATTTTTCTATTACAAAACTATTTCTTCTTTATCTAAAACCCATCAAATTTATATCTACTTCTTTGTCACTGCTAACCATTACTTTTGACTCATCCTTAGATATGAACTCTTGCACCATGAAAGTAACATGATTAGAAGGTTCATTATCTAGCCATTAATTACTTGATGTGACTATAAAAACATTAAATTCATAAATGACAAAAACAAAAAATTACTTGACTGTTCCTATTTTTCTCAAGCCTTATAATTTATACAGTCCTACTTTTACAACCTTTGATATCCCCAAGATTCCTCACGCCACTCGTTTGTCCTGGTTCTTAAAATGGAGGATCTCTAAGAGCTTTAACTTTTGGTTTTCTAGGATTGGCTATAGGTTTTGGTTTAGTGGTTATTAATGATGATTGTATTGTTTTTGTATTATGTTCTTTAGTTTTTTCTTCCTTTGCTACATAGTGTGTAATAAGGTAATTAATGTCTTAGTTTTCATCACATGACTTGCAACTAGTAACAAGAATATCAAAGTTTGATGGAAATGTTTCAGAACCTAGTGAATAATACAAGTATTAATGATGACTATATTTAAGTTGTTAAGTTTACTTTATAAATGAAATATATTGATGATATATCCTCTCAGTCTCCTAACCTTAGTGTATCTCTTAAAATATAATTATTTCATAATAGTTCCAATCTCAGCAGTGGAAGAAACTTTGTACCAAATAGTTAGTTTTGGATCTTATAATTAAAGGTTAGAGGAAGAAGAAAAGTCCTAGAAGATTTACCAGAGTCAAATGGTAGAATCTAAAAGGGGATGCAATGAAACAACCTAGGGAGAGAGTAAAATATATAGAGAAGAATGGAAATTTAAAGGAGATGGTAACCAGATGTGGGAAAAAGTAACAACTCTTTTAAGAAATACAACTAAAGTGATATTGGGTGTTTCTAAATTGCCTAGGGGTAGTAAAATGAAGTCTTGATGGTGGAATGAAAATGTACAAAAAAAGACTAGGATCAAGATGGGTGCCTATACAACTTTATTGGATAGCACCACAAAAGTAGAGAGAGTATTTAATAGAAAGTGACAAACTGATAAAGAAAGAGACTAAGAAGATAATCTCATAAGCTAAAAGCAGAGCTTATGAGAAATTATACCAGTGATTGAAAATTAAAGATGGAGAAAATGATATCTTTAAGTTGGCGACAGCTAGGGAACAAAAAACAAAAGACTTAGTTGAAGTTTGTTGTATAAAAGATTAAGCAGGGTGGGTGCTCGTGGCTAAAAATAACATCAAGGGACAATGACAGAGATACTTCTATAACCTTTTTAAAGAAGACGTAAAAGACAATATCTCTTTAAGTGATCTTAACATGACCAAAAGGTATTGTAACTTACTTGTTGTCGACAGATTAAGGGAAGAAATTTAAAAAACTTTGAGGGAGATGAAGAGTAGAAGGACAGTAGGGCCTGATGAGATACTCATAGAGGTGTGGAATAGCCTAGGTGAAGAGGATCTTACTTGGCTAACTAAGCTTTTTAATGTGATCCTTAAGTCCGCCAAAATTTCAGTTAAGTGGAAACTTAATAAGTTAATTCTTCTATATAAAAACAAAATGGGACATCCAAAGTTATAACAACTATAAAGGCATCAAACTACTTAGTCACACCATAAAGTTATAAGAGAAGATGATTGAGAAGACAGTGAGGAAGGATACTCCTATCTTGGAGAACAAGTTTGGCTTCATGTCAGGAACGTCCACGATAAAAACTTTACTCCTTTTAGAAGATTAATAGAATAATACAAGGAAAGACAAAGTAAGCTACACTTGATTTTTATTGATTTAAAGAAAGCATATGATAAGGTACCTATGGAAATCATATAGAGGTGTTTAGAAATTAAGGGAGTTCCTATGACCTATATACAGGTTATTAGGGATATGTATGAAGGTATAATAACTAAAGTCAGGACAATGTGAGGAGATACAGAGTGCTTTTCTATTGATATTAGGTCATACCAAGGCTCCTCATTGAGCCGCTTTTGTTTACAATAGTGATGGATGAACTCGCCATGAATATCCAAGGGATGTGTCTTGGTATATGTTGTTTTGTTGATGATATTGTTTTAGCGGATAAGACAAAAGAGGGTGTGAATGCTGTAACACCCAAATACCCCCTGGGAGGATATGTGGATGCCACCCAAGACAGTACAAACAAAACTAAATATCACACTGGTATTTATTTTATTTAGTAACTCAAACCCACGCACATATATTACATATCATAAATCTCGGAACAAAAATCCAAAGAATATTTACAGGCCCAAATAAACTAAACAAAATA
>JAOQMR010000006.1:2925650-2943906 GCA_027563865.1 Erythroxylum pelleterianum | reverse complement strand
GAAAATAAAAACTTAATCACACATATTTATCAATGAAACATAAATCATGGTCATAATATATGTCTGCATTAATTAAAATCACACAATTAAAATAAATACAGAATAAATTAAAAAAATAAATTAAAACACCCCCTCTTTAGTTACTGCAGCTGTTGTGACAAAGGATCAACTCATGGACGTCCTCCTCCTCCAGTTGTGTTATTCTTAGCCTTCAACGTGCTCCAGCTGCCTTGCATCTTCAAGCCTCTACGTTTCCTTCACCATCCAAATACCAACAGCAACGTTTCTTTTGGTCCCAGCTACTTTGGTTGTGAGTTGAGAGTCTCCAAAGAGGGCTGTCCGTATGGTTTTGGTGAGTGGCTCTTTTATTTATTTATTTTCTCTCTTGTTGTAACGTGTATCCAAATCCAGCTGCTTCAAAGATTGATTTGTATTCACTAGCTACTTCCTTCCTTGCTTCACCAAGATGCTTCCATGTCTCCAAATCACCAGCCTAACTTGCGTTAATTCATTGTCTCTTCTCCTCAACCATTTTGCGTCACCAACTACCAGCTATCAGGTGCTTCAACGTGAATCTCCAACCAGCTGTGTGCCTTATAGTGAGTTGCGTGGGTAGCTTTTGCAGTGAGGATGGTCACGCCACCAACTCAAGCTTCAGTGTGCTCCAACCAGCTGTTGTGGATAGTGTTGAGAGAGCTTGTATTTTTTTTTATCTCAACCCCACTATCTGCCTGCACTAACCTCCACCAGCCAACGTTATCTTACTTCCTTGCTGCCAACAATTCACGCAAACCAGCTGCTTTCTTCCTACATTAGTTAACATGGTCTTCAACTCACAGCCATCTCATGCTTCCAGAAACGTCAACGTCTTTTGAGTCTCCAGCATCTGCTTCGTTCTTCCTTTTAGCTAACGTGTTTCCAGCTTCAATGAAATGTCCCCTCCTGCTTCCTTTCTTTCTTAATTACCAGCTCAACATTTTTCAAGCCACCCGCTGTCTTCGGTTATGAGTGGAGAGAAATATTTTTTTTTTTTAATAATGTAGAGTGTTCCTGGTATATATCAGTGGCTGTGCGTCAATGATGAGTGTATGGGTCTTGCTTTTTTTGGATGTGTGGAAGTATCAGTGTATGTTCGGTGCTTCGTTGCTTTCTCTCCCCAGCTAATGTATTTTTTTAATCTCCACCATGCTGGAACATTCCTTTTAATTCTCCAGCTATCTTTGTTTTGTCTTCACAAAGCAGCTATCAACGTGTATGTCTTAATCTTGTCTCCACTTTGCTATTTTTTATTTCCCCCACTGGCCTATATCCCACTTAGTGATGTAACATTAGGCTCCCACAAATGTCTCTTTCGTTGGTCTTTAACTACTAGCTGTCTTTTGTCTTCACAAAGCCACCTTGCACGTTACTTTTCCAGCTATATCTGTCCACCCACTTGATTCACTCACTACTTAATTTTAACGTTGCCAACTCAATTTTTTTAATGTCTTCATGTCTAGCTCAAATGTTCTCCGGCTGATTCCCTTTCCTTTCTCTTCACTTATCAGCTAACGTCCGTAATCTTCACAGCTGCTCACGTTCTATATGCTGCTCCAACTTCATGCACCAGCTTCTCCAAAGCCACAATTTGCCTAAAATTAAAACAAAAGAACGTTTAATTAATAGAATTTAAATATTAAATATAAAATAATTAGCAAATTATTAATCAAAAATTAACAAAAATGTCCATTAACAATGTGTTAGATGTAAAATGTAGGAGTTTAAAATCTAGAAAAAGTGAAAGAAGAATTTTTGAAGTATGATAACTGTAATGTTTCCACTGAACATGCATCTGTATTTTAGCTATATCTTGATCTCTATACATTCAAATGTGATGATTTTAAGTTTAGATTAAACTACAGACGTGTGGCTATATTTTTCATGAAGGCATTGATTTTGAATTCTGTATCTACGAGTTTCAAATTTTGGCTTAAAGTTGAGTATTGTGTACTGTCATGGTTTGGGAATAGTCTGTAGTTTTTTTTGTATAACTTGAGAATATCGAACCAAATTGTTCTAAATTACTTTCAATAGAAACTTGAGACATAAAGGAACAATTGTTTAGAAAAATGTTTGGCCTAAATCCTTCATTTTCATTGTCAAAATGACCGTGTAAAAGTGATCACAAAGTTTGTTTTGGGAAGAGAGGAAGAAGAAACGCTTCAGAAGAGAAGAAGAAAAGCACAATCGTGAAGACTTTTCTGAAGAGAGCACGATCGTGACATTTGAAATGCATTTGAAACTCACAATCATGCTCTTACACGATCATGACTTCTATGGTTACTGATGGGAGACAGACATGAACATCCTTTGATCTTTTGATTATAACTTCTTCTCCCGAGCTCCAAATGACATGGAATTTGAACCAACAGATTCAAAACACGTTGTTTTACATCTCCACGAAAAATTATAGCCATCTCAAATATTTTTGAAGAGATTGACTGATGAATAGGGCCAAAAATGATGAACAATTCTGGAATATTGATAACTGGAGTATTTTTCACTGAACATGCTTAGTTATTTTGATAATATCTTATTCTGTAGTTATCCAAATGGAATAATTTTTTATTTGGAGTTAACTAGAGACATAGAGATACAACCTTTCTGAAAAAATCGAATTTTAATTTAGTCTCTAAGAATTTCAATTTCTGGATGGAAATTGAGTACAAGGCACTATTATAGTATAAGAACAGTCCGAATTATTTGGAGTACTAAACCAAATTGAATGCTCTTGGTGTCATTAGAAATTGTCTTTCATTAGAAACTTAAGACAATGGTGAACAACTTTATAGAAGGAAGTATTGCCAAATTACTCCATTTTTCTTGTCAAAATGCTCATGAAAAATTAACCTGAAAGTCTGGAATTTTGGAGATATTATAAGAAGAAATGAGAGTTTTGATCTTGTATTATCATGTAATGTTAGAAAAACATTAGTGAATCAATTGTTAATCTCAAAGTACCAAAGGCATGAAAATAATGGGAATGAAAGATGTTCATATGATTGTAGTTATGAGTCAAAGGAAATGAGTAATTGAGTTATGAATATTGATTCAAATTGTTTTATTGAGGTATAAACCCTAAATACAAATTATACTTAGGTGAGTTTTGATATATGATTGATAATGTGACGAGAATAATGGAAAGATACTCGAGATTGTCATTGAGCGTGCATTGCACATATTCCATATGCATATTTGTGCATAAAGGAATACTTATAATTGTGCAATTATTAATGTGTGTCCGATGTGTATATTGCGTAAGTTTGATGTGCAGGATAAACGTCCACATTCAGATGTTTCCAGATCATGGAAGCTAATGCTAATCTAGAGCGTACTGTGAGTCGACCTAGATGGTCTCATTTCATTGTTTGTTCTGATTTCAATTTTTGCATTGAATGGCTACATTTATGATTATTATGTAATGTGAATATAATTTATATAAATGTGATTTGCTTATGTTGACGTCGGACAATGAAGGTATAAGACTTGATACATAAATATGTTATTGAAGTGTTACTTGTATGTGAATGAGAAGAAACAAATGTATTCTCAACTTAAATGTTGAATGCAGGACTTAGGTCCGATGAAATGTGTAAATTGAAAGAAAGTGACTGATTTAACATATATGATTGACGCATTTCATTACATGAATGCATGAAAGATAAAGGAAGTTGTGACCGGAGTCATCAGTGAAAAAGAGCTTAAAGCTCGATATGTGATAAGAGCCTCAGGCTCAATTGTGATTGTACCCGGTATTCACTAAGAAATACGGGACATTATCTGATTCAGCTCGGTACCCACAAGGGATATAGGCCAGCCTGGTATCCACTAAGGGATATGGGCCAGTGAATAAGGCATTCGATAACAACGAAGTAATAAATAAAAGTGAGTCTCATGCGCATTGCGTTATAAGTGATATGTGTATTTTAAATTATTTAAATGATTAAACTGACTGCTCTGAATGTGATGTTATATGTTATATGTTAAATGAAGTGATGTAAATTATATGAAAATATGATGTGATGTGTTATGTGATTGAGTGAGCCATCGAGGATGGTCACTCACTGAGTTTGCAAAACTCACCCAAAATTTGCAATATTTTTCAGGCTCAGAAGAGTTACCCCCTTAGGCAAACAAGAGTATGTGAGAGATAGAGGTAGGGATTAGTTTGCGTCTGCATTTGTATTTTCTTATTTTTTGTATCAAATTGAGTCTTCTGCAATTATTGTAACATGTATATTTGAATATTTCTGTTTTGTAATAACTTTCCAAAGTGGAAAGGTTTGTAAATGATTTTGAAGTGTAATAATATCATGTTTATAAGTGTTTTATCTTTGTAATGGGCCTAAGTGACTAGTGAAATTCTGATGAGTTGTATAATGACTATAATGCTGTGATTGAAAAAGTTTCTGAATAAAAGTGGGTTTGATTTGTTTTACTGTTTTTTCGCATACGCATGCATTGTTTAAAAAAATAATGAGTTTGATCATTTGACTGTTTTAGCATGCCATCCTTGCAGGGTACGCACTCGAATATCACTCAAGATGTCGAGTATTTGTTTTGCGATAGTGGGGTGCTACAGCACCAGCTACATATTCTGCTTCATATATTGAAAGAGCTACAATAGATTGTTTCTTTTGAGGACCATGAACAAACTGTGTTGCCATATTTAAAACAATAGTCTGTAGTACTTTTTCGATCTTCTAAGCCTCCAATCATTGTCAGAATAACCTACAAGAGTGCAATCTATTGATGAGGAGTAAAATAAACCATAATCATGAGTACCTTTTAGATACCTTAAAATTCTCTTAGCCACTTGCATATAAGATTAATGAGGAGACTCCAAGAGCCTACTAATCAAGCCAACACCACATGAGATATCAGACCTGGTACATGTAAGATACCTCAAACTTTCCACCAATTGCTTGAAGCAGGTTGAATCAACAGGAGTTCCTTCTCCATTCTTAGACAATTTTGTACCAACTTCCACTGGGGTTCTCAAAGGATTACAATTTTGCATATTGAATTTCTTCAAAATTTATGCAACATACTTTTTTTAGAGATAAAAATTCCATTATTGCTTTGACTTACTTCTATGCCCAAAAAATATGACTTCAAGCCAAGATCAGTCATGTCAAACACTTGTAAGATGGACTTTTTAAAATCTTCAATCAGTTTTAAATTATTGCCTATAAAAATCAAATCATCAACATATAAACACACCAATAACATTTTACCAAAGTCATTCACCTTCACATATAATGAATGTTCAGATGGGCATTTGTTGAAGCCAGTATCAAGGAAGAATGAATCAATTCGCCTATTCCAAGCCTTTGGTTCTTGCTTGAGGCCATGCAAGGCTTTCTTTAGTTTGTACACCTTCTCTTCACTTCCTTGCTTGATGAATCCCGGAGGTTGCTTGACAAACACCTCTTCTTCAAGTGGCCCATTTAGAAAGGTAGACTTCATGTCCATTTGGTGGATCTTGCAATGATTTTGTGCCGCCAAGGCAATTATGAGTCTAACAATTTTCATTCGTACAATTGGAGAAAATACTTTTTGATAATCATAGCCAAGCCTTTGTCAAAACCTTTTGCAACCAATCGAGTCTTATGTCTTTCCACCTCACCATTTGGTTTTAGCTTTGTTTTGAAGACCCATTTGACATCAATAATTTTATGGTCTTCTGGTAAATCAATAAGTACCCACCTATTGTTTCTTTCAATTGCCTTAATCTCCTCATGCATTGCATTCACCCATTTAAGATCTTGAATTGCCTCTTCCAAGTTTACTGGTTTAAGATCTGCAAGAAAAGCAAAGTGTACCAATTCTCCATCATCATCAATTTGATCATCACGAGTTACCTCATAATTTGGCAAATGGACTGGTAGTTGATGATGTCATCTAGGCCTCACAGGTTCAACTAGAACTTGTGGCAAAGAAAAACTTTGGGTAGAGCTTGAGTCTTCCCCATTTGTAATTGGAACTTCGACTTCTTCAGGAAGGATGGAGATTACACTCAGCTGAGAGTCCTTATGATGATCTAAGTTCCAATTTCAAACTTCTTATTCAGCAAAAGTGACATCTCGACTGACAATCACTTTCATTGTCATAGGATTGAACAATTTGCATTCTCCATTCTTATAGCCTATGAAGATGGTCTTTTCAGCTCGATCATCTAGCTTTCCCCTTGTCTTTACTGGAATATGAGCATAGGCTATAGCACCAAACACCTTAAGATGTTTTACACTTGGCTTGACACCACTCTAAGCTTCTGCAGGGGTGACATTCTGAACACCTTTTGATAGAGATCTATTTAGGAGGTAGACTGAATATGAAACAACTTCTGCCCAAAAGGAATTGGCATTTTTTGTTTTTAACAAGCTCCTAGCCATGTCCATTATTGTTCTGTTTTTCTGTTCAGCAACAACCGTTATGTTGTGGAGTGTATGGACAAGTGACCTCATGCTTATTCCCTGTTCTTCACAATATTTGTTAAATTCATTGGAGGTATATTCACCTCCACCATCAGTATGCAAGACTTTAATAAATATACCACTCTGTTTTCCAACATGCACTTTAAATTTCTTAAAACAATCAAAGACTTCTGACTTTCTTTGTAAAAAGTATATCCATATTTTTCGACTAAAATCATCAATGAAGGTAAAAAAAATACCTGTTGTTGCCATTTGATATGGTGTTCATAGGGTCACAAACATCATAATAAGCAATCTCAAGTAGACGGGATGATTGTTGTTGTTGTTTTGCTGAAAAAGGTTTTCTATGATGTTTCCCAAGTGTGCAAGCTTCACAGCTGTTCAGAATGAAATATCGTAGGCATGTGTTTGACCATATTTTTCTAAGCAAGCATTTTCAGGCTATGAAAATTTAGATGCCCAAATCTTAAGTGCCACAACCAAGACTCATCTTTAACAATTGTATTAAGGCAATGATATACACCACTGGAAATATCAACTTGGAACATACAATGGCTAATCATAGGTGCCTTTATAATAAATGTACCGCTTTTATCACAAATAGAGAGTTGTTGATCACGAAGATTCATGACATATTCTTTTTCTAGTTGACCCACACTTAACAGATTAGTTTTCATACCTGACACATAGAAAACAACAGAAATATATTTGTGATATCCATTCTTCAAACTGATAAGAACATGCCATTTTCCCATCACTGGTATAGTACTGTCATCAGCAAATTTGACTTTGGAGTGGAATGATTCATCAATATCAGCAAATAATTCCTTTTTGCCTCACATGTGGTTAGTACACCCAGTATCAAGAAACCATGTGATAGTTTGGCATTTCATTTGTAGTGGTGACCATCAAAAGAGTATAGCCTCCATCTTCACTATCTTCTCCTTGTACACAGTGAGCTTGCTGAGTTTACTGCTTGTTTCTACATTCACTAGAATAGTGGCCAAGTTTGTGACATGAATAACATTTAATATTAGATTTTTCATACCTTCCTCGACCTCTAGTATTTTTCTACTGTTTGGAGTCTGATGTTTCTAGGTCATCATTCTGATTGGTTTTGTTATTGGAGTAGTAATTGCCTCTTCCTCTTCCTCTTCCACAGGATCTACCTACCTTCCTTCTTGTTTCACCACTTTGTTCATCCTTGATCGTGAATTGTGCTTGAAATGCTTATGTAATTGGTTTCTTAGTTTGCTTCTCATTCATACGTTGCTCACAGCTTGCAAATTGCTTAATAATTCTTTGACTGTCACTGAATCAAGATCACGGGTTTCTTCAATCGCCACCACCACATGGTCAAATTTGGGTGTGAGTGAGCACAAAATCTTTTCCACCTTGGCCTGCTCTTTATATTTCTCTCCATATATTTTCATTTGATTTATCACAGCAAGCACGCGGCTAATGTAATCTGCAATTGTTTAAGAGGCTTCCATTTGCAGAAGTTCATATTGACGTCATAAGGTTTGGAGTCTCACCTTCCTAACCTTTTTAGCATCTTGATACGTTGTCATCAAAATGTCCCAAGCCTCCTTAGACATAATCGCTACTACTATCTTCTCAAAGGCCTCATCATACACGCCTTGATGAATCAGATACAAGGCCTTCTTATCCTTCTTCTTGTTCTCAAGGTGAGAGGCCCTTTGTGAGTCACTTGTATCTTCCTTAAGATCCGCAACACCATGCTCTACAACCCCTAGCAACTCATGGTAGTCAAAGAGACTTTCATCTGGGCACTCCACCGAAGGTAATTTTTCCCATCCAAGATAGGAACTGTGATATGAACTGAGCTATTCATAACTTAAGCTTTGATACCATTATAGATTGCAAGAAAAAATAGCTAGTAGGTTTGCAGAGAAGGATAGCTTTTACTGAGTAACAATAATTAAGAAGGAAGACTTTTGTATTCTGAAAAGGCTATAATAATAAAATAAAACTGAAATCCTAAAATTAAGCTACTAAAAGCAACATGATTAATAACCCACTAGCATAAATTACGGAGAATCAAAACTAACACTAACAATTTCCAACCAACATACCAAAACATAACACCAAATTTGGTGTTTGGGTATATTGAATTCACCATAAAAATACACCAAAATTGGATACCAAAATGGTGTAATAAATAGTAATTATTCATTTACTAAAAGTTGTAAAATAACATCTTTGACCTTTTTCTTATTTACATATTCTTTTTATGTCTTTCTCACAATTTAATTTATTTACATAATTTACTAAGTAATTAAATTTAAAATATATATTATTTTACACAAAACATATCATTACAAAAATCTCATTGAGATATTTAAAATGACACTAATATTGAATATAAAATTAAATTTATTTTTATTTTTTATTTTTAATTCTTATTTATAAGTGTTATAAATTCATTAATAAAATATTTTAAGAATAAAAAGTAACTTCAACATTAATTTAAAAAATTAAAACTCAACGAAAATGTTCAAAATTACAATCAGACTAAAATAAATTACAATTACAACCAGACTCGAGATTACAATCAAACTAAAATTACAACAATCAAATTAAAAGTAAAACTAAAGCACTTGATAATATTAATTTAACATAAATAATTAATAACTTGGAAGGTTATCCTCGTTTCATCCAAAATCAAAATATTGGCTAAAGTCACTAAATGAGCTAATCATCCAAAATCAAAATATTGGCTAAAGCCACTAAATGAGCTAACTCCTCCTTAAGGTTCTCTTTGTTGAGCTTTTTTTACCTAAATTTTTATTTGTTCATTTTTGAAAGCCTCATACATCATTGGATCTTTGATGGAATCCAGATCTTTGCATAAAATTTTATTATCTTCCCGTCTTTGTCGTAGATCTAATTTTTTTTACCTCATTTTGAGCTCGTAACAACTGAAGTTCATATTTTTTTTGAGAAGATATTGACTTTCACGAAACATTCATTTGATTTTTTTTATGGACATAAAATGTTTTTTCATTTCCTCATTTTGTTCCTTTTTTATTTTTTCTTTCTTCCTCCCAATAGGATGATCAGCTTCATCATTTCTTTTAGGAAATTTATCTTCAACTTCAAAATCATTATTTAAATCAATACAACATGAAGATGATCCTATTGACTTATCCGATTTTTGGGATTCGAAAGGTGACATTTCATTCTACTTAGATCGTTTTTGATGACTTGATGCTTTCTCTTCATTAGTATCGGCATATTTCTTCATATTTTTTTAGGATTGGCCATATATGATCAAATTTGAAACCTTTTTGAAATTTTGGATCTTAAATGAGTAAATGTTTTGCTTTCTCAAACTGCAAGACAACAATGTAACTTAAGTTAGACTTTAGGGTATAAATCAAATGTATTTCAATTCATACAAAGAAAATAAATAAATAAATAGAGCACTTACAATATCTTATTTAGAAGCAACACTTGAATTCAAGTTTTCAATTTGTCGAACACATTATCTGAATTTTCCAATAGCTATCATTATGGTATGCCATCGAGCTTGTAAAGATCTCCAAGATCAAATAGTGGTGATATGATTCGGCAGCATTTGATGGTACTCAGTTGTGATACGAGACCAAAACTAAGTTATAGATTGATCTCTACAGTGATTGGGTCTTGTAAAACATTGAGATATATGGCACAAGACTCGATCTTCTTCAACTGAATATGATGTACTTCGAGAGGTATTTGAAGGCTTTACACCAAACCTTGAGCTTGTTATTTTGCAGATAGGTTTCAAAGAGTGCTATAGTTTAGGATTTCAAAGAGTATTATCTGAAATGAGGGGTTTAGTTTAGTAGAACAAATTAACTATTTATAGAGATGTTGTGGAAAAGATAAGAATACCAATGAATGGTTGAGATGAATGCAGTCTAATCCAACAGTTGGGAAGAGATCGAGTTAGATTTTTTTGCAGCGATTCCTTATCTTATCTTGATATTATGTGGAAAGGATAAGAATACTAATGAACGGTTGAGATGAATGCAATCTACTCCACCGGTTAGGAAGAGATAGAGTTAGATTTTTTACAGAGATAAGAATGTAAATGAATGATTGAGATGAATGTAATCTAATCCAACGGTTGCAAAGAGATAGAGTTAGATTTTTTGCAGAGATTCTTTATCTTGTATTGCATATTGTGTGAAAAAGATAAGAATAACAATGAACGGTTGAGATAAATACAATTTAATCCAATGGTTGGGAAGAGATAGAGTTAGATTTTTGGCAGAAATTCCTTATCTTGTTTTGGATATTGTGTGGAAAAGATAAGAATACCAATGAACGGTTGAGATGAATGCAATCTAATCCAAAGGTTGGGAAAAGAGAGTTAGATTTTTTTTATAGAGATTCCTTATCTTGTCTTGGATATTGTGTGGAAAAGATAAGAATACCAATAAACGGTTGAGATGAATGCAATCTAATCCAACAGATAGGAAGAGATAGAGTTAGATTTTTTTGCAGAATATCCTCATCTTATCTTGGATATTGTGTAGATAGGATAAGAATACTAATGAACAGTTGAGATGAATGCAATCTAATCTAACAGTTGGGATGAGATAGAGTTAGATTTTTTTGTTGATATTCCTTATCTTGTCTTAGATTATTTACTATACAAGGGAATGAATCACTAGCAGATTCTTCTTTAAACCCTTCACCGTATTTATCTACAAACTATGAATAGTACTAATGCTAGTACTTCTCATATATCATCCTCATCTTTATCCTCATCAGAGGATAAATTGGATCTCACTTCTTCAATATTAGCACAAAATAAAGTGTTACTACTACATATTCCAATAACAACCTTGCAATGGATTATTATATGAAAAATATAGTGAACCAGCCAAAGCACAAAAGCTCAATCCTTGGTCATAGAGTAATTTATTGTGATCGTGCTACAACAGATCAAAGACTATGAGATGATTATTTGCAAAAAAAATCCAAGATATAATACAGCAATGCTTCGTTGGCGATTTCGAATGAGTCAGAATTTATTCCTATGACTTGTTGGTGCTATTGAAGGTCATGACGACTACTTTATGCAACGGAGAGATGGATGTGGTAAAGTAGGATTGTCTAGTTTACAAAACTAACATCATCATTTTGAATGTTGGCGTATGGTGTATCAGCTAATTCAATTGAAGAATACATTAAAATTGAAGAATCAACTGCAATTGAAAGTATAAAAAGGTTTTGTCGAGCCATTGTGGAGGTCTTTGGACAATGTTATCTAAGAGCACCGGATGTTAATGATGTTGCAAGACTACTTAAAATTAATGAAGAACGTAGTTTTCCAAGGATGCTATGGAGCTTAAATTGCATGCATTGGACATGGCAAAATTATCCAACGGCTTAGGCAAGGACAATATAGTGGACGTAGTGGATTCCCAACTATTATTCTTGAGATTGTAGTTGATTATGATTTGTGGATATGACATGCACATTTTGGTTTGCCAAGTTCAAATATGACATCAATGTGTTGGAGGCATCTCACTTGTTCGCAAACCTTGCCAAAGGTATAGCACCTTCTGCTCATTATGTTATTCGAGAAAAGTGTATGACACTGGATATTATTTAGCTGATAGTATTTTTTCCAAAATGGTCTACCTTAGTACAAACCATTCATGATCCCCGATGCTCAAAAAAGAAGTTATTTGCAAAGATGCAAGAAGCATGTAAGAAAGATGTCGAGCGTGTATTTGGAGTTTTCCATTCACAAAGAACCGGCACGCTTTTGGAAAAAAAAAAGTCCATATTTGCACAATATGATCATTGAGGATGAACATAATACTTAAGCGTCATACAAGATTGGAGCGAAACACTAGCCTCTAAAATTAATATTAAATAGAGACGATATAATTATTTTTCAAGAATTCCCTACTATACATAAGCAAATTAAAGATAAAGAAGTTCATTATGAGCTTCATAATATACTGATTAAACATTTGTAAGAACGATATGGTAATTCAAAAAATTAAAAGTTAAGTATGCAATAAAAATATTATACTTGCATGTTATTAATTTGTTGTTGCAATAATATTAATTATAAATGTTAAATAACCAGACTAACATATGTTATAATAATTAATTTATTATATATGTTAATTTATTAAGAATAATAATTTTATTTTAATTTTTATAAATAAATAAATAAAAATTATTGTATAAATATACATTAATTTAGTTTAGTTAATAACTAAATTATTGTGAAATATTCTTTGAAAATAATTGATCACCACGAAAAGAATCTTAAAATATTTTCTTACTTTTACGCCAAATTTGCTGTAAAATTTGAATAGTTAGGGATGGCCTTACCACTACCATAATGATCTCTGCGGTACTACTCCCATACGAGACACAGAATGAGACGTGGAGATAGCTTACCAGAAGAAGAGAAAAAAACTACTACATGGTTATGTTGTTACGGTTCTGTTTTTCACAAACTAACTTGAATCAATCAGACATCGTCTCGCGTATTAACATAAAATGTCTGCTCGCTGTATTGTTAAATATACAGACACACATGTGAATGTGTGGTCACAGGAATCTGCTGGGCACCCACTCGTTTACCCTCAGTGGAAGGCTATAAAACTCGTCATTTCTAACATCTCCCTTCCTCCGTTGGAAAGATTTCAACCATGGAACTCCTCTGTCGTTTACAGTGTGCCTTGCATCGATTGTATTGTCAAGAACTGTTGCGACGATGATTGCCACGCTCGGAGGTGATGAGAAAATTGTGTTCAATATGTCATTGAACTGCAGGTCACAATGCATACACCACATGTGAGAACGACGGAAAAGCCAGTCGAAACGTACAATTTTAAAGTTGATATTTGCAAATTGATTGTTTAGAACCATGTCTTATTAGATCAACTAAAACCAAGAATCTTAACGGTTGATTGAATTTGAAGCATTCAGTGTTAAATGCATGGTAGACGTAGAAAAGGAAAAATGGGCAATCAAAGCATGATGTTTATATGCAACTTACCCATCCAGCGCCAGTTCCCACAGGTCCATGTCCATCACGGGTGGTGTTGCTGACAAAATATTGAGGGATTGATATTGCAAGGAACAAAGACAGGCCCAGAACATAGTGATTTCTCAAGTAGTTGTTGTTTGCAAACTGTATAAACGAAATACCGATAGCAGCTGCCCAACAGGAAAACAGAACCAAGGTCTTGGATTATGTAATCATTCTTGTAGAATAATGTCTCAATGATAAAAATAGAATCACTCACCCACAATGCCAAATGAAACGCAGTATATGGCAGCAAATATTGGAATAGGAATAGATGCAAAGAAGGCCCCAAACTTTCCTGAGAATATGCAAGACACAGCATAATCAACTCAAAAATATGCACTCCTGCCGATTATATTGAACAATCAATAACTGATACAAATACAAACCAAATATAGAGAAGAAGAACATGAAACCAGTTGATATCTGCACCACTCTTCGGCTGCCTACGTGTGTTAATCCAAGAAGACCCACGTTTTCACTGCAATATCATTCATGTTAGTCAACAAAATGACTTCTCAATTCTGGTGTGGACCTTTTGCATTTTTTACTCTTTTTTTACCACTATAACAGATAAAATGATTGTATTTCCATTCTATGGTAGCAGCAATGCACAAGACAAGCTAACTTAGATCTTGGACATTTGTAAGACATCTAATTCTAGCTAAAAGATGTTTGATGTAGAATAGCTTTGCTGCATTGTTGGAAGTAAAGAAACTTAAGCCCAAAGTAGACTTCGCCAGGGCACTTTTTTCCTTACACAGATGCAGTGGTACCGACAGCGGCTCCGAAGATCCCATCAAGCAGTAAGCTAATACCCTAAATTACCCAAAAAAAAATAGTCACACCTCTAAGTTTGTCAAAACATCCACAACTTCCTAACATCTGTTTAACTGCAGGCATATAACTAAATCAAGCTGGAATAGAATAAAGAAATATATGGCATTGAACGGACCTGCAGACCTATACTTCTGCTGAGGACATGTGATGGAGGATATGTAGCACCTGAAAGCCGAGCAGCAGCAATAAACGTTCCAGTTGACTGCAGTGGAAGTTTGAGGATTAGTCAAGAAAACAAAATAGAACAGTTTGTTAAATCCATGAATAAATGATAACGGAATATAACATCTATAATCATAAGTTACTGGATGCCCATTCAAAACTTAAGCAGTAAGTTCAGGTTTGCAAAAACATCCAGATATATAATTAAAAATGATTTATGAAATTATATAACAAAAGTTTGAAAGAAAGAATGAACCTCCGCAGATGTTACAAGTGCGGCCCCCATCACTCCAAAGACATGGCTTGCTCTAAATATGGGAGCACCCCACTGAAATGGGTATGGAACTCTAACCCTGAAAAACAAGAAAGCATGTCAGAGAAAATAACAATTTGAGCATATCTCAACACCATGTGAACAGAAAAGACTAGTGCTTCTGGCAATACCATGGAGCAGAAGATATCAGAAAAGATTGATCTGTGCGGCAACTTTGTTTAGTTAATGGTGAAACACTATTATAAGCACCAGCAGCAGTGAGGATGGCAGCAAAAGCCCATACAATCCCGATACACAAGAGTATACCAAACTTTTCAAGTACTGGACGGCCCCTTTGGTGGAGATGCTTTAAGTACTGCCATAAACACACAAATCCTCGTTACTGTATTGGAGACCAAAATAATCATAACCTAAAAAGATAAATTACCTGGCAAATGACAAGAAGAATCAGCATAGGTAGGCCAATTTCCACACAATTTGCAAGCTGCATTATGAAGTGTCAACAAAAATACTTCTTTTAATTAGCTTTCAAAAGCAACAAGTGTTAAATTAAAGCCCTCAGTAAGAATAACTACCAGTGGAAAACCTCTCATGAAGAGACCAAGACCAACCACAGATACCACTGGCACAACAACAATAGGAGTAAAAAACCTGAAAGGAGTAACCTTAAGCATTACAAAAAGGGAACGAATGTAACATTCTTACGCAAAAGAGAGGAGTGTGACAATAAAATCTAAACAAAATGAGCACAACAAATACAGACTAGAGAATAGAATAAGTACCTGGTCAAATGACCCCAAAGTTGACCATACCCAAGAATGATGTTGACAAAGGAAGAAACTATAAGTGATCCTTGAATAGTCCTCATAGTGTGGGAAAATCTCTACAACAACCAAACTCATTCTAATAAGAATATAAAGCAGGTAAAAAGATTCAAACCATGTCGGAAGAAAGTTCATATTTCACAATCTAAAGTTTACAGAATATGCAACGAACCATGCATATGGATATAAAATAAACTACCAAAATGCAGAACACACAATAAGTCATGTACAAGAACATTGTTCGAATTTCAGTTATATCAAGTACTTCATACCTCACCATCATCAGCAAAGTTCTCATCAGACAAATCCTTGATTATTGACAATACAGGTAGAGTGTAAGCAACTGATGCACTCATCACTGTGGGCAGCCTTGTTCCTATCAATGTTTGAAGCAATGTATTCAGTCCCGTCATAAACAGCAGAGTTTGAATAACACGAGCTTTGTCCCCCTTCCGCAATAAACACCAATTCAAATAAATAATAAGCAATGACCAATAATTTGCAGTTGACAAGGAAATTCAGAAGATGAACAAAGCTTACATGATCACCTCCCATTTGAGGCACAAGACCACTGGCAATCAAGACTATGGTTCCGAGCATCACAATGTAATGCTGGAAAGCTAGAAGAAACATCTCAGCTGCGAAATTGAATTGCTTTCTTAGTTAGTTGCATAACGAGAATAAGTCCGAATGCACCAAAATAATAATAAATAACATAACATATGCAATCCTTGAACTTCATAATTGATCCATGCAATTCAAAAGAAAATAATCATATATGAAATACAGGTACAAACTATCGCAAATTAAAGAGAATTTGAACCAACTTACAATCTACAAGACATTAATAAGCAAACCGAAATGGGGAAAGTTATGCAAAATAATACTCTTACATTTTTTACTTGAAATTATCATTAGACTAGTAACTATAAAAGCTATTTATTAAATTATATTTATCATATGTTAGGTTGGAATCATAAGATTTCGACATCTTCAAATTATCATTTTCTTCCAAATCTTTAAATATTCGTTTTTTCCCACTAATAGCTCACTAATGGAAGCCTTTTTACATTATAGACGTTTATAAACTGCATAAAGATGATTTGATATGCAACAAAATTGTTGTTATTAAAATAATAATAATAATCCGTTTCTCGATTGAATGTTATGATCCAAGATTCGCATCCAGGTGGTGATTTATTACCTAATTCACACCAAAATATATATAAAAGAGAAATAATCAAAATCAACCACCAAGAAGCAGCCCCACTAGAGACGCAGACAGGCAGAAAGTAGAATATCCCCTCTCGTGCATAGCCACTAGAATACTAGGCTAAAAGCATCAACCTTTAGCACAAAAACCTCTAACTTTTAACAGGCTTTTGCAGAATCGAATAAACCCAAATTACAACCAATACAAAGATACTAATTAAACTACAGAAACCGAATCATCGTAAGTACAAAACATATGAAAAGTGAGAGAGAGGGAGGGAGAGACTGACGCCAAGCGGGGTTAGAATGGATGCAATACTGAAGCTGGAGAAGTTGCTCGGCCGGAGTCCAGATGGGCCCTTTTGACAAGGCCAAATTAGGCGGCGGAGGTGGTGGTGCCGCCGCAACTGGCGGTGCCAGCGGTGGTGCCGTTTCCCCCATGTTGTTTCGTCGCTTAGTCTTACCTCACTAAGTCACGACTTAAGCTAAGTGGAACAGTAACTACGGATACGAAGTACAAACTCAAACCTCTTCACTACTCTTAGATATATTAAACTACCGCTTTAAATCACCGACAGAACTAGAGGGCGGCACAAGGGAGTTCCTCGAAAAAGCACAAATAAATAAATTAATCAGAACTGCCTTCACTGGGGCGACGCAGCAGGATCAAAAATAACCCAAAAAGAGAAGAACCCAAATAAAATAAACAGCTCAGGATGGCAACACGCAGAGTAAAGGACAAGTCTTTTATAGTTTTTATTAGTTATATACGATAGAAGGAATGAGGAGAGAACATGCAAGCGAGTGTGAGATTTGAGACACAGTACAAGATTAAGATTAAGCAATGAGAGAAAAACAGAGTGCGAGTGTCTGCAGTGTTGAGTTATCGTAAGATTGCGTAAGTTAAGGTTATCGTGTTCCGAGGAAGAGGTTACAGTAGAAGAGTGTCGAAGCCATTATCATTTTGTCATCTCCATTTTACGATTGTGCCCTCTATAACACGCTTTTTTTGTGAGTTCTAACACTCCTAACAAGGCGGGTCGTGTTGGATTTAACTTCTGACTCGGGGACAACTATGATCCTAACCGTGTCAAAATGATAACCGTATTATTATATGGAAAAGATTTTTACTGTTTCGCTTTAACTTTGGAAAATAAATATCACAAACAACAGTTTTATACAATATTTTAAAATTTTAATAACTTATAAAATAAGAGGTTTAAAATTAAAAGATTCAATCTCCAAGAAATTTTTCTTAGTTATTTCAAATAATTTAAATTTTAATTAAAAAATATTAAGTAAAATTAAATAATTTATTTTAATTTATAATAATTTATTAATTTATAAAAATTAACTAATTAATTAAAAATAATAAATTTTTAACAACAAAAATTAT
>JAOQMR010000006.1:2906138-2925550 GCA_027563865.1 Erythroxylum pelleterianum | reverse complement strand
TAATTTATAATAATTTATTAATTTATAAAAATTAACTAATTAATTAAAAATAATAAATTTTTAACAACAAAAATTATTAAAATAAAATTAAAAATTATATCAAAAATTATAAATTTTAAAATTTTTTACATTCAACTAAAGTTGAATTGAATTTTTGAATGATAAGTTTTTATAAAGGTCTTTTAAAAACGAAAAGAGCAGTATAATTACTGCGGTCATGGCTTTATTCCCAATTTCCAACACAAATGGTTCAAGTTACAAGGTTTTTGCCTAAAAGTTTAAACTCCATTTAGATTAGTTGACTTGTAGTCATGTTTGATAAAATTAGTTGGTAAGTAATAATTTTTAGTATGTAAAAAAATTTAAGAGAATATTATTTTCAAATTAATTTAAAAAAATTATAAAGATATAAATATTATATTTTTTGGTATTTTATTAAATATTCTTATAAAAATTTAGATTTAAATATTTAATTTTATAAAAATTAAGTTTATAATTTTAATAAAAATATAATAATAATAATAATAATAATAATAATCTAACGTTAAACTATCTACTAATATGAATGATATAGCGAGTCATATTATATTAGTATTTTTCATATAATATGTATAAATTTTATTATTTAATAAATTAAAAATATCTATAATTATAGTATGACACAGATACGATATATAACATAATTCAAAAATTATAAAAGGAGGGTATAATTAATTTTTTACCTATTAATTTTTAGTTGATCATAAAAAAAGCTCCTCTTATAGAGTTTTTAGAATTCAGCTTATTGAAGTTAAATAAGCTAACCAATACGTCATTCACTAAATACATTAATAATTTTTAAATAATTAAAAAAATAATAAAATGTTATCTTTTAATCGATAAATTAAAAAATAGCTTATCAACTGTTTGTCAAACACCTCCGCGTTCTCCGTGCATAGAAAAAGGTTTTCAGCACTTTAAAAGCTGTATTTTGCTTGATGAGAGATATTTTGTCCCGATTATCTTGTTCTAACTCTATTTTATACCATCTCATTTACGTATTTTTTTAAGTCTTATATAAATACGTAAATGAAATACAGAAATAGTATGGAAAAGAGGCAGAACAGGCGAATCGTATAGCAGATCTCATCCTTAAATATTGACTGACTTATTTTTATAACAGTACGGAATGAGCCCATACCCTTTGTTCATAAGAACCCATGCTGTATTCACACAGGATCAGATCTCATCGTTGAAAGTGGTTAATATCATTATCAGATTGTCGCTTTTCTCGAATCGTGCTTCAACTTAATTGATTACAGGAAGTCAAGTCGTCCATATCTTGCATAATGCCTGTAGGGTCTTCTTGTTTCCGTCTGTTTTCTTCTTCAAGTAGAGGGAATATAGTCTTTCTTTATCAACCACAATCTATGTATAAGCATCCTGTCATGTCACCTTCCCACTCTTTCAAACAGTTCAGTTAATGATAATACATTGTGGGTAAGTCTTAACACTAATCATTCACAACTTAACCCTTCTCCACAAAGCAACATGTCAATAATATACACGCTATAAATATATAACCATGAAACTTGGACCGGATCAATCAGTTCGATTAGTTTGATCAGTGATCGGTTGACTATTTAATTCGGGTAATCCTTAAAAATCAGTCTTTAATGAAATCAGTGTGAATCGGTAAGAACTGGTCAATTGACCGGTTAAACCGGTACTAATTAAACCGATTGATCACTGGTTCAATAAATTTTTTATTTTTTTATTTTACTTTTTTTCTTTCTAAAACGCTGATGTGTTTTTTTATTCTTCCAAAGATAAAACTCACATTTTCTCCATAAATCTAGCAGGAGTATAGAAATTTATATTATTTGGTATATTTTTCTATTTTTAATATTACTAATATTATATATAAGTATTGCATAATTATGAGGTCACACTGATTCGACCGGTCGAACTGGTGACTAGTAAAACCTCCAGTTCGACGTCCTGTTCGGGTTTCAAAACCTTGTATATAATAATTCACAAAATTTAAATGAAATGTTTAAATAAATCAACAACTTCAAATTAAATGATAATATAATTATTGGATTAAACTAAACTTAATATAAAGAAGGCCACATCCTAACCATGATGACATTTCTTTACGGGTGTTTAAAATTTGGCCTTGAGACATTTTTTGTCGTATATCAGAAGAAAATGAGTGAAGATTGAAGAGTCATTAAGTACAACGTAAGTTTAGGTGTCACAACGTAAGTTTAGGTGTCATAGTGGCAATATTCTTAATGACGTGGGATTATTTATTTATCCCCCTATTTTTGACACTTAAAAAAGAGTCTAACACATGCTTCTAAAATCTAATATGTATAAATTTTTATATTATAGAAAATATACAGCAACAATACCTAATAAAAATCTTGCTATCACACATAATTTAAAAAGGTTTAATAATACTTAATCTTACTAGGAAATAATAAAAAAGATGAACATATTATTAACCATATTTAAATTTGTGTGGTGCCTTGAATAACGTGCCTAATTTTTATGTAAAAGTTATATAGTAATATATATAAGGTGCCTTGACTTATTTTTTGGAAACAATTTAATTAAAAAAATCCTTAACTTACATAAACATACTATAGTTTTTCTTAATCAAAATATTATAAAAAGAAATAACATGATAAATACGTGCATTTAGTGACATATGGTTTTGTTTCATTTTACGAACAACAAAAGTTGAAAAAAATGAAATTACAAAGGTACCTTCCATATAACAAAGTAAAAGTAGTGAAACATTTTCCTAATTTTTGTTGTTTTACTTCTGCTTAACTACAATTATAGACTATTGATTGATATCAATTAAAAATTTGTGATCAAGTTAAATATTTATAATATTTTATTGTTACATATATTTATTCTTATTTTATTCATTGTAATTGATTATTAACAATTTAATATTTTTGCAAGCAAATAGAGAAGTGCATTAAGAGTTTTGTGTGACAAGAAAAAATCACTCAAACTTAAAGGTAAATTTTATCGTTTAGCAATTAAGCTAACCATACTCTATGGGAGAGAGTGTTGGTTCATCAAATAAGTACATAGTCATAAGCTAATGGTGACGAAAATTAGGATGTTTTATTTGATGTGCATCCTTACTATAAGAAATAAGGTCAGAAATGTAATAGTAAGAGACAAATTAAAAGTAGCTAATATTATTGACAAATTAAGAGAGACAAAATTTAGGTCGTTTAAATATATTAAGAGAAGACACTCAGATACTCCAGTGAGAAGGTGCCAAAAAATCGTACTTAGAGACTATAAAAGAAAAAAAAAAAGGTCTAAGAAGAATTGGGGAGAAGTGATCAAAAGTAATATGACAATATTAAAACTTACTGATGATATGACCCACAATAGAAAAATCTAGCGTATTAGGATTCAGATAAAGGATCTCTCGTAAAGAGATCTTTGTAATTCCCATAAGTCTTTTAACTTGTTTCTCTTGTAGTTAGTCTATACTTGTAAATAGGTAGTACTTATCTTTTAGGGATTTAATCTAAGTTTTTTTTTACCTACCTTATTTTAGTTTCTTCTTCTTCTTCTTCTTCTTCTTCTTATTATTATTATTATTATTATTATTATTATTATTATTATTATTATTATGGGTTAATGACCCAAAAAAAGCCCAAATTTTTTCAATCTTTCAATTATAGCCTGAACTTTAAAAAGTAGCAATAAAATGTCCAAATCTTCAATCTTTTCCGATTCTAGCCCGACGTTAATTTCACCGTTATCTTTGCTGATGAGGCATTGACACGTGTCAAGGGACCCTCATTAATTAGACGCGTCAGCATAATTAACATAAATGAGTCTAATTATTGAAATGAAGTTGTTTCATGATAAAGCTGAAACGACGTCATTTTAACAAGAACAAATCACACCTCTCAATCTGTAACCTAAATCTCTAAGTTGTTGAAGAGATATTAAGCAAATTGAGAAAATCAAGTAGTGGATTCTCTAGCCTGGCCAAGGATTTTGTTGGAATGGATTCACGTCTGGAGAAAACTAACTTCATTATTAGATGTTAGGAGGAAGGACGATGTTTGCATTGTTGGGATCCCAGGAATGGGAGGAATTGGGAAAACAACTATAGCTAGAATTGCCTTTGAAAAACTGCCTCGCCTATTCGAATGTAGCTATTTCTTTCAAATATAAGGGTAACTAATGAAAAACATAGACTTGTTCATTTACAGGAAAAGCTTCTTCATCAAACCTTGTTGGACAAGAACTTGAGAATATGGGTTATCTATGAAGGAATGGATGAGATCAGACACAGACTGTTAGAATTATATATGATGTCGTTAGTTAACAGTTAAGTTACACATATACAGTATAAATACTCTTCATTCAGATGTAATCAAATACACTTCTTCTCTCTCAGTTTGATTTTCTGATATGGTATCAGAGCGTAACTTTTCACTTCTCTGAGTTTTTCTGGGTTCTGTATACGACATCCAGAGTTTCTTGTTTTTCATTCTTCATGTCCAAGAAACGTTATCATTTCTTTATCTGTATTCTTTCCTTTCCTTTCTTTACGATTAACCGTGTTACTATGGCCAGCGTTAATGCTTGGAATGCTACTCATACCTCTGGTTCGACGTCCAAACCAGAGGATAATCCATCCAGTCCGTATTTTCTTCATGTTAATGAGAATCCAATGTTGGTTCTCGTATCTTCGGTTCTCACAAGACCGAATTATCACCAATGGCAACGAGCCATGAAAATGTCATTGCTTTCCAAGAACACACTTCCTTTTGTTGATAGTTCTATATTGCAGCCACTGCGTACTGATCCATTGTTCGTCCCTTGGGAGAGGTGTAACAATCTGGTTATCTCCTGGCTTATTCACTCTGTTTCCCCTTCCATTGCACAGTCGATCATCTGGTTAGATTCAACCTACGAAATATGGAATGATCTCAAAGCAATTCTTTCCGTATTTGTGACCTTCAGCTTGAAATTCACACTTGTCAACAAAGTAGTTTGTCAGTTCATGAGTATCTTACTAAACTCAAAATCTTGTTGGATGAGTTACAAATCTTATGTCCTGTCCCGTCTTGCTACTATACTCCTCAGTGTTCTTGTGGGTTGTCCAAGAATATTTGAGATTTCTATGAACATGATCAAGTCATGGTTTTCATTAAAGGTTTAACTGAGTCGTATTCGACTGTGAAGTCTCAGATCTTGTTGATGGATCCTTTGCCCTCTTTAAAAAAATCATTCTCTTTGGTTATTCAACAAGAACGTGCTTTGGTTATTCCAGCATAACGTTCTTTGGTTCCTGATATTAATACTTTAGCTATTAAAGGCGTTAGTGCTACTGCACCTAAAAAGCATTTCAACAGTTCTGTCCCGCCAATTTGCATTCACTGTGGAAAAGAAGGTCATACCATTGACAGATGTTACAAGAAACATGGTTATCCTCCCAACATGAAGACTTCCAAGAAATTTCCTAGTCGCCCTTATGCTAATGCTGTTGATGTTGATTCTCCCACTCCAGTTGCCGATCATCATCCTTCTGCAAATACAGAGGACCCAAGTTCCAATTTTCAGTTTACTAAAGATCAATATGATCAAATATTACAATTTCTTTAGGGTCTTTCTTCAACTTCTCATCATGTGAATTTAGTAACTCTACTGAATTCTATTAAGCCAACTTCTACTTCAGGTTTCCTTTATTCAAATGATGAGCTCGCTTCTCACGTTTCTTTAAATATTTCTACTGGTAATAATTTTCATTGCAACGAATGGATTATTGATACCGATGCTACAGATCATATAGCATGTTCTTTATCCTTTTTCCATTCTTATAAATCGGTTCCTAATATTTATGTCACTCTTCCTAACAAATGCAAAGTTTGAGTTACACATGTGGGTACTGCTCATTTAAATAACCATTTGCAACTTTTTAATGTTTTATGCTTGCCTGAGTTTACTTTAAATCTTGTTTCTGGCGGTAAGTTAGTTCTTGACCTCTCTTGTTGTTTAATTGTTTCACCTTCTCATTGTATAATTTAGAGTATCCAGCCATGGAGGATGATTAGGGTTGCTAAGCATTCTCATGGATTGTACAGATTCCGTTCCAGTGATGTTTTTCCTGCTTCACCTGTCGTTATTGCTAATTCTGTCTTCTGTAATAAAGAAACTACTTTACTTTGGCATGCTAGGCTAGGCCATCTTCCTTTTTCTCGTTTACGATCAATAGTTCCTTCTGTTTCTCTTCATGAGCCTTGTGATATTTGTCACATGTCACGGCAAAAATGCTTGCCTTTTCCGATCAGTACCTCTATTAGCACTGCTGTGTTTGACCTGATTCATATTGATATTTGGGGAGATAATTATGCTCCCACTTTTAGAGGCCATCACTTTTTTCTTACTATTGTTGATGATTTCAGTAGATTTACTTGGGTTTTTTTAATGCAAGACAAATCAAAGGGCAGGACAATTATGCAAAATTTTATTTCTTATGTTTCTACTCAATTCAATTCCACTGTTAAATGTATCAGAAGTGATAATGGCCAAGAGTTCTATGTTCCTGAATTTTACAATTCCAAAGGTATTATTCATCAACGGTCTTGCGTTAAAACTCCTTAACAGAATAGTGTTGTGGAACGAAAACATCAACATATTCTCAATACCGCACGAGCTTTACGTTTTCATGCCAAGTTCCCTATTTCCTTCTGGGGTGAGTGTGTATTACATGTCGTTTACTTGATTAATCGTATCCCACCCCTGTTCTTCGTCACTTATCACCTTTTGAAGTATTATGCTCTACGCCACCCACTTACACTAATTTACGAGTTTTTGGTTGTCTTGCTTTTGCTTCAAATCATTCTAACATTAGAAACAAATTTGATTCCCGTAGTGTTAAGTCTGTTTTCTATGGTTTTTCTCCAGGTGTTAAGGGTTATAAACTATATGATATTACTACTCACAAGCTATTTATTTTGCAGGATGTTTCTTTTTATGAGCATGTCTTTCCTTTCTCCACACTAACATATGATATGCAGCACTCTGATGGCTCCAATACTTTAATTCTCCCTTCCTCTTTGGTTCAGTCAACCTATGATAGCCTTCCTCCTATTCCTGGTGCGTCTACATTACCAGTCTTAGACATCACTTTCTCTCCCTCACCGACGTCAGATGGCCCTCCTTCCACATCTCTACCTGACATTTAGCTTCCTGCTCTCGCTCCCAGTCAACAGCTACCACCTCAGTCTTTGCGCCGAAGCATCAGAACGACGTCTATGTCGCAGTACCTCTCTGACTATCAGTGCATGGTTATTCGATGGACTAGTCCTCATTCCCTTTCTCATGTGTTTTCTTATTCCCATCTTACTCCTAAACATTTTTTTTGCCACTGCTGTGGATCAGGATCTAGAGCCTCATACCTATGACCAAGCAGTTCAGATTGATGCTTGGAGACAAGCCATGCAGGCAGAACTCGATGCAATCCAGCAAAATCTCACTTGGGAGCTCGTCGACTTACCACCTGGGAAGACATCGATCTGATGCAAGTGGGTTTTTCGTATTAAGCGAAAGGCTGACGGCTCCGTCGAACGTTATAAGGTTCGGCTTGTTGCTAAGGGTTATACCCAACGTGAAGGTGTTGATTTTCTGGACACTTTTAGTCCGGTTGCCAAGATGACGACGATCCGATTGCTTGTTGCCTTAGCCGCGGTCAAAGGGTGGTATCTTCACCAATTGGACATCAATAACGCGTTCCTTCATGGCGATCTTGATGAAGAGGTATACATGCAACTTCCTCAGGGTTGTGCCAGTAATCGCAATAAAGTATGCCGCTTAGTTAAATCCCTTTATGGTTTACGTCAAGCAAGTCGTCAATGGAATGCAAAACTGACTTTGACCTTACTTCTTTTTGGGTTCATGCAAGCCTCATCTGATCAGACGTTGTTCCTAAAAAAATGGAAGTGATGGTTTCATGGCCCTTTTGGTGTACGTCAATGATGTCATTTTGGCCAGTGATAATATACAGGCCATCAGTAGCATTAAACAATATCTGCATGATGCCTTTATCATTAAAGATCTTGGTGAGCTAAAGTTTTTTCTTGGACTAGAAGTGGCCAGAACTACGAGAGGCATTGATATTTGTCAAAAGAAATACACTCTTGATTTGCTTCGGGCTACTCAGTTTTTGGAGTCTAAACCTGTTTCTACGCCTATTCTGCCAGAAACTAAGCTCTCCAAAGATGGGGGTTCGCCGTTGGAGGATGTTACATCATACCATATGTTAGTTGGTAAACTTCAGTACCTGACTACGACCCAACCTGATATTTCTTTAAATGTTCAACAGTTGACGCAATTCCTTGATTCTCCTATGATGACTCACTTGGCTGCTATGCACAGAGTTCTTCGTTATTTAAAAGGTTATATTGGACAAGGCCTTTTCTTTCCTTCTGATAGGTAATTGTCCAGACACCAGATGCTCTCTGACAGGGTACTGTGTATTTCTTGGTTCATCTCTTATTTCTTGGAAAACCAAGAAGCAAAACAATGTTAGTCGGAGTTCTTCGGAGGTTGAGTATCGGGCTCTGGCTACAATGACTTGTGAAGTGCAGTGGTTACATTATCTTCTTGGTGAACTGCGGTTGTCTCCTATCGTTCCAACGCCAATATTTTGTGACAATCAATCTGCTTTATATTTGGCGCACAATCCTGTTTTTCATGAACGTATTAAACACATTGACATGGATTGTCATGTGGCTTGGGAAAAGCTTCAATCTGGTGTCCTCGTTTTACTTCCAGTTTCTTCCAGGAATCAGCTTGCCGATTGCTTCACGAAAGGGCTTTCTTCATCCATTTTTATCGAATCTTTTCGCAAACTAGGAGTGCATAATATCTACTCTTCAGTTTGAGGGAGGATGTTAGAATTATATATGATGTCGTTAGTTAACAGTTAAGTTACACATGTATATTATAAATACTCTTCATTCAGATGTAATTAAATACACTTTTTCTCTCTCGGTTTGATTTTCTGATCCAGACTATGCTCAAAAAGGCTCTTAGTTGTTCTTGATGATATAGATCAACTGGAATAATTAAAAACATTACCAATGACAAGTGAATGGTTTGGCAGTGGAAGGAGGATAACCATAACAACTAGAGATGAACATTTCTTGATATGCCATGGAGTTGAAAAGATATACAAGGCTGAGATATTGGATGATGAAAAAGCAATCCAGCTTTTGCACTCAAAAGCTTTGAAGAACAATTGCCCCACAAAAGAGCATTTGGAGCTGTGCGAAGATGTCGTGAAATATGCCAACGGTCTCCCATTAGCTCTTAACATTCTTGGTTGTTTTTTTATGTGGAGGATTTATAAATGAATGGAAGATTGGGAACGATAGATTTAGGTTACAGATTGAGGGATGTGATTTTCTCTTGTTAAAATGACGTTATTTCAGTCTTATCATAAAACGACATTATTTCAATAATCAGACTTTAATGAGGGTCCCTTAACACGTGACAGTGTCACGTCAGCAAAGATAACGGTGAGACTAACGTAGGGCTAAAATTGAAAAAAATTGAAAATTTAAGTTTATTACTATTTTTTAAAGTTAGAGTTATAATAAAAAATTGATAAAAGTTTGAATTTTTTTAGTAATTAACCTTTATTATTATTTTCTTTTCATATAAGTTATTTAGAAACAGTTTCTCTCCTAATTAAGGATATGGTTGTGTATTACTAAATTTTTCCAGACTTCGCATGTCTGCGGAATTTCTAGTGGGTGCTATTGTTGTACATTAGTTATATTTCTATATTAACATTTTAAATCTAGATATAAAATCCATATCATTTTTCACTATATACACTTAATACGTATATTGTGTTTATTTGTAATTATTGACAATTTATGTAAATGTGATAAGGATGTAGCAACTCCTTGTAAAAACTTAGTGGAATGATTTTGTCTTCATTTAATTTATTAAATTAAAAAAGCCATATCATCTTTTCATAATATTATATTATAAATTAGTAAGTCACTTAAATTTTATAATAAAAAATTGTAATCGCTGTTTTTAATATACATTGAATAAATTATTTGGTGATAAGATCACGGGATATGATCTTATTTGACAAATGGTAGCATTGTGGAGAAGCACTTGATTGATTTAATCATTTCGTTAATCCCGACACGTCATAAAGACAAAACGACGATTCGCTCCACCGCAAGCGGCACCGCCCTTCTGTCTTCTCTTTCAAATCACACCAAAAAGTCAAAAAGTATGCCTTTTCGTGTAACTTTTATATTAATTTGATCTGAAACCGCGTTAGCACATGTAGCTTCTTACATTACAAGGAAACATGCATGCAAGCGTGGATCAAAAGCACGTGCCTTGCAGATCATAAAATTTAATCAACAACCCACTGCCACTCGGTTTCGGTGGGAACAAGCAAATGGGCCAAAAGTCTACTTCAGTTGCTAGTGCTAAATAAGAACATTTATGATTCTTCTGGGCCAGTTCTGAGCCTGGATAAAAAAATAGTTAATTATAATTTTTTTCTAAATTTTTTTAATCTTTGAAAATTTAAAATTTTTATTTAATTTTTAATTCTAAAAATTCCTTTTCTTATACTTAGTTTAAAAAATAATAACAAAATATACACGTAATGATTATTAGATATAAACTAATAAAATATTTATATAACGATTTATCTCAACTCTTAAATTTGATTTAGAATATTTAAATTCAACCCAAATTAATAATATAATTAATCAATATCAAGTTTACGAACTGAGATAGATTATCATATCAATAATATTCTATTAGTTTATATCTAATATACATATTACATGTATTTTATTAGTGTTTTAATCGAAGTTTAACAAAAGGACGTTTTTATATAAATAAAATTAGAAAGAGTATTTTTTAGAGTTTTAGAATTTTAAAAATTATATTTTTAAATTACATACAAATTTAGGTCTTTTATTGTAAATGAATTAACATCAACTTCTAGTCATGTCTATTGGAAAATCGCGACGGGATCCGATCCTAACCACAGCTGAATAATTACAAAACTTTTTGAATATTTTGATTTCCTGAAAACTAAGATCACTTTAATTATATGAAATGATCAACGTATAAATCATAACAAAGCTAAGCTTAATCATAATCTTATTGTATCCCTTGAATCGTTTCTAAAATCAATTCATCTCAACCATTGTAGCCGCACAAGTATCTGGCCTTTAATGGTATCCACAGAATAGGTTGAGAGAACTTTATAATTCTTACAAAGAGAGTTAAGCAAGAAGTCTTAGGTTTATTAGAGCTTAAGCCTATTTATAATAACTTTTTAATATTTTAGTAATTTAATTGAAATTAAATTCTAATTTCAATTAAACTTTAATTATGATTATTTATAATTCTAATTAAATACCAATTATGTCCAAATAAGATCCAATATCTCATATTGGTCTTTATTTATTAAATATCTCATATTTAATCATAAAGTTTTTCAAACTTTACAATCAAGTCTAACTTGATTAAAATATCTTTGCTCTCTTCAACTTGTTCTTTATGTGAGACCTATTAGGTTACCAAATATGCTGGCAATGATTATAAATTTTAATTCTAATTTTAATTCATAATTATAATCAGATAAATTAAAACTCATTTTAATTTATTTTTAATTCTTTAATTAAACAATTTATAATCACATATCAAAATTGATGTCTAGTAATGTATCATGACCACCCAAATATTTAGGAATGTCAAATTGGTTTTGATTAATCTTTCCATATATGAATTTTTCATATAATTTAATCATTTCATCATACAATGTTTCGATTAGACACATAGCATTGAACTAACGTCAACTTTATTTTGAGTCCAATCGTATTAGTTCTCAATCATTAGCTATTGATTCAATTAATAACGTTTGTAAAATATTTACAAAACATCATTCTACTTTGGCCAAGGATTTCCCGAATCAATACTAACTGAAAGCAACAAAACACTCTCCCTAATTACTTTAGGATGATGAATCATATCTTAATCACAGTTCATATTACATCCAATGACTACTGATTGAACGACCTATGATTAATTAGGTTATAAGTAGTATCAAAACATAGCAATCTCTATACAAGATAACTTTAGAGATCTTAAGTTAAATGATTATTTATACAATCATCACAATGAAAATTTCGTTAGATATACAAGTAATATTTTAAATGAATTTCTCATATTGGGTCAGATCAGTAAACTTGTTCTCTAACAAGCACCCACATGCTTGTTTAAGTATCTTCATACTTTAGCCTATGATATTGACAACTGTCTTCATACAGAAAAAATATAACATGTGTTAGTCTTTTTACGTTCTATTAATGTTCAGTCTTAATAGAACAATTTAGGGATAATACATAAATGCAAAAAGAATATCATAATTATAATCTCATTATAATTTTATTTGCAATATATAATTATCTCATGGACTTTATTATATACATCTAAACATGTACAACAACCAAACCAATTGGTTGTAGAGAATAAAATAACAATCTCCCACTTGCAGTAAGCCAATAGTTTAAGTATTATATACCATATCATCATACGACGATCATGATACTGCTGAGGCAATGGCTTAATTAAAGAATCTAGTTCTCTATTATAAGCGCTTAAATCTTATAACTTTTATCTTAATTATCAATATAATTAAGAAAAATTACCTAAATACATACTAGGATATTTGATAAGGTCTTAGCTCCTTTTGTATGCCCAATGGCTCTAATGTTCTATAATACATTAGTATCTTAAACAATGCAAGGAACTGTATTAAGTTCATTAAAGAACGTATTGATCCAATTAATCATTTCCACTAAATGAAAAATGTATTAAGGCTTAATTAGCAACCATTGCTACATTATAACATTTCCAATCTTAAAATGATATCGTTCTAAGTAAAATAAACCTTAATTAAGATTTATGTCTAAAGTAAATATCCATATAACCTTAAACTCAGATATCAACTAAAATATAGAATAATTGATATATTAATACTTCATAAGTATCAGATATCTTAAATACTAAACACCTTTAAGACATTATCTATATACGTGGAGTAAGAATAGGTAAAAAACTTCCAATCTATCTCTATAAATCTAATTCCTAAAATTAAGTTGTTACCTTTTCATATCCAACAAGAGTTATTCTTAGACGATCATATTTTCATCAATTGAAAATTATAATTTTTGTTCTCTATGAGCAATATGCCTCTACATACTTCAACAAAAGATGAAAATTATACTCCCAATAGCCTTTTTGTAGACATGATAAATTCACAATCATCTCAAAATAAACTATTTGAATTCTTTAAAAAGGTAAATCATTCAATGCCTTGTAACCTTTGAACTATGCATCAAATGTATCAATAAAGACATCAGTTCCGATTTGATGTATTGTTATGAGATTTAAACTTTTCAAGTTTCATCTTACTCCCATTACTTATCTTGAGAACTATTCTCCTATAAGTTTTCATTTAAATGAAAATTTTGTTCAACAGGTCTGTAAGATTATATTTAACCTTTTGGATATCTCTTAGCCTTTTATTATTCAATTTAGTTCCAAAGTTAATGGATAACATATGCTTTAACCAATTATCACGTCCTTGGGTCATTAACTTGGACTCTTTCAAAGACTTAGCTTTTCATATCTAATTTGAAATCTTGCTAATTGATTCACTTAGAACTATTGAAGGTAAGTCATTATACAAGGCATAGTTATAGAAGAAATAATATTGCATAATACAATATCTCATATTGTATTTTCCTCCTTACATAAATTCATACTCTTATGGAATTTTTTTGTGAAGGTATTCAACAAAGAATCTTATTCCCTATAGATAACCGAAAATTTAAAAAATACCACAACAATCTCATCAAAGTGTTTTAGCATCCTTAATGTTAAATTTTTACTTAGATTTAAACAATTTAAAATATTCAAAATTTAAATTACTATTTTATTTAATACATACAGTATGACTATATAACATAAAGTCATTAGTAATTTAATGAAATGTAAGTATCATCCTTTTATGAATTATTATTTCATCCAATACATCACATGTATAAGATTTGGCAATTCATTACCATTATCATCCTTTCACCAAGGTTGGTTTGTTTTTTTTAACTTGATAAGTTTCACAAGTTTTATATGATTCATAATAAAAAAGATACACATATCCTTGTACGTAACTTTATTATTCTCATTATATTGATTTAACCAATATGGCACAAAAGGAAAATCTCAGTTATCCAACTTTTATTCCTGCCACTTATGTTAAACATAAGTCTCATTTGTCCCAACACATACAAACTATTTGTATAAAATTGGATCAACTACTTTTACTTAACAATCTATTTCTTATCATACTCTGAACATTATAATAATGTTGAATATGAATTCAATATCAAATATTCATAAACATAAACTAGAAATACATATGATCTCTATCATATGTCATGTAGGCAAGAAAAGTCAGGCAGTATTTTCCCTCTAACGATAACCATTATCATTCTATAGCAAATACCTTTCATTGTAGCCCACAATTATGATTTTAGTAAGCTAAATTAAGTGAAACAATTCCATCAAGGTACTAGACCTTTCATCTCTTCTCTATGCAATCTCTTGCATCTTACTATCATTGTGTTGGCATGCTTCTTACATGTTGTCATTAAAGTTTATGAGACATTAGTCTATGACATATTAGTCAACTCTAAATGTTATTATATTTTGTCATCTATATGATTTTAACATATCTCAAAAAACTTTATCACTGAATCCTCAATAGAAATTATAGCAAAATAACAACATAATGGACATAAAATTTTCTATCTAAATTTTGAGAACCCTTCCCAAACATAAACTATATCCAAGAAATTAGTTTCACTAACTTAGTATAAATGTAACATCTCGTTACCTATGTAAGGCTAAAATAGTAAATATGAGAGATTCGAAAACACATTTCATGCTTATGCATTGCATGATATGCACATACACTTGAATATGAATTTTCGCACATGAAAATAATTGTACATATATTCATTGACAATTTTTCAGGTATAATTGATTTATATATGTGGAATGTGATTTTTTTTAGAATTGTAGGTTTTATATGTGAAAGACTGATTTGGAGAATGTATTTAGTGATTTAGAACTTTTGGTGAATTTTAGGAAATTTTTTCGAAAATGTGGGGAATTACCGGAATTGATAATGGAAATAGAAAGAAGAATAATGATATTGAAAAAACTTTTATAGATTACTTCAGAATTTGTGAGAAGATGATATTGAAACTTTTAGAGACACATGGAGTAAAGTTGAATTGTGTTAAATTGTCTAAGATATGAATCTTTAAAATCTTCTAAAGTTTGTTATTAGTTGAGTCCTGTAACCAACTCCAACTAACTGACGTTCTAGTATATTATTCAATTACATCATCTTGCTTAGATGCGTCTATTTCGTCTGATCCATCTAAGACTTAATCACTTCGTCTGATCCATTTAAGACATAATCACTTCGTCTGATCCATCTGAGACTTAATCACTTTATCTGATCCATCTCAGACTTAATCATTTTGTCTGATCCATCTCAAACTTAATCACTTCGTCTGATCCATCTGAGACTTAATCATTTAGTCTGATCCATCCGAGACTTAATCATTTCGTCTGATCCATCTGAGACTTATTCACTTCGTCTGATCCATCTGAGACTTAATCAGTTCGTCTGATCCATCTTAGACTTAATCACTTCGTCTGATCCATCTTAGACTTAATCACTTCGTCTGATTCATCTCCGACTTAATGATTTCGTCTGATCCATCTGAGACTTAATCACTTCATCTGATCCATCTGAGACTTAATCACTTCGTCTGATCCATCTGAGACTTAATCTTCGTCTGATCCATCTTAGACTTAATCATTTCGTCTGATCCATCTCAAACTTAATCGCTTCGTTTGATCCATTTGAGACTTAATCACTTCATCTGATCCATTTTAGACTTAATTAGTTCCTCTGATCCATCTCAAACTTAATCACTTCGTCTGATCCATTAATCACTTCGTCTGATTCATCTTAGATTTAATCATTTCGTCTGATCCATCTCAAACTTAATCACTTTGTCTTACCCATCTTAGATGCTTCATCTTATTCAGTTTTTACTTAAGTATTGTCTTGATTTGATGAATTGTGCCACATATATTTATCTGCGCACTTAACAAATTCATCAAAATAGTTCACACACTTCTATTAGTATTATTATTTGACTTTCATCAAAATCAATAAAAGAAGTGAAGTCTTCTTGACTTAACAAACCCATTTCACGTTTCTTTTATACTTGAAAGACTAAGTTACTTTTTGACCTAGTCTTTTCTTCAAAACTATCTTCTACGAGCTTTTTCCTTCTTGGACTTTGATTCACCAAAACCTTCACTAGAGTTATATCTTGCTTTCATCTACCTTTTTCTACTCTAACTTCGTTATCTATTTCTTTTGCCTCAATAAAAACCTAACCTAAACCACCTTCAAGATGATGTACATGGGTGCATGAGAGTTAGGGCTTCTTGGAGTTTTTGAAGATTTTGGAGTTTTATCAAGTAAGTATCTTGTTAATCCTTATGAGTTGTAGGTATATGAGATAAATTTGGTAATTTAATTGTCATTGAATGATCATGTGAAAATGGAGTTGATAATAAAGAGTAAATGAAGTAGAAAGGGTGATCTTTGTACAAGATGTGTTAGGTGCATGAGTTTGGATATTATAAAATCTGAAAAATTGGAAGATGAGTGCTAGAGAATGTAGCAGCAACATGATCTCTGAATATGCTTCTGTGTTTTAGCTATAACTTTTTCTCTAGTTATCCAAATGAGGTGATTCTTAGTTTGGATTAAACTAGAGAAATAGGGTTACAAATTACATGAAAAGTCAAATTTTGATACAATTTCTAAGACTTTCAATTTTTGGATGGAAATTGAGTATATTGTACTATTTCAGTATAAGAACAGTAAACTCGAAATTTAGTTTTTGGAAAAATATGAAAGTGATTAAATGAGTTATGAATTGTGATTTCAATGGTTTTATTGAGGTATAAACCTAAGTGTAAATTATACGTAGGTGAGTTTTGAGATAAAATGGATTATGTGACGAGAAAAATGGAAAAATACCCAGGATTGTCATGGATACACATTGTACATATTTCATTTCATACATATGCATTATTAAACACTTATAATTGCGCAAATTGTGATATGTGTATGTTTTGCATGATATAGAAGAACATATAGAGTGTTATCATCCAGACGTTGCCGGGACTTCGAGGCAATAGCTTCTGGAGCAAACTGTGAGTAACTTAGACGGTCTCACTTAATTACTTGCTTGCTTAAATTCTGTTTTGAGATGATTTTATGAATGTGATTTAAGTGTTGATTCTGGGCAAGAAAATGTCCGAGGAGTTATTATTCGGGAATGTATAGGAAGTATTGCTTGTATGTGAATATGATAGAATAAATGTTACTCAACAATGATGTTGAATGTCTGACCTTGGGTCCGATGAAAATTGTAATCTAAATGTGAATGTGCAAGCATGTGATCGATTGAGAAAATAATATGTGAAGCATTTACATACATGAACGCATGTAAGATAAAGGAAGTTGTAACCGGAGTCGCCAGTGAAACAGAGCTTAAAGCTTAGAATGTGAAAAGAGCCTCAGGCTCAGTTGTAAATGTACCCGATATCCACTAAGGGATATGGGACATAATTTGACACAGCTCGGTATCCACTAAGGGATATAAGCTAGTAAAAAGGCACTCAGTCACAACGACATTAATAAATGAAAGTGAGTCTCACGTGCATTGCATTTATACTTGATATGTGTACTTTATATGATTAAAATGATTATGATGATTGTTCTGAAAGTGAAATGTGATATTTCGTGAATATGCAAGATGTGAATAAATTGTTACGTGTATTGATGTGCTGCATGAATTGAGTAAACCATCGATGATGGTTACCTTATTGGGTTCGCAAAATTCATCAAAATTGCAACGTTGACTTTTCAGGACCGAGAGACGATTTTAGCTACTAAGAGACAATACAAGCAGTGTAGACTTGTGATTTGGGAAGAGAAGTCATGGCTCAAAGGTCGGTCATCTGGGTTTTGGACAGATTAGATAGATTTTGTGTATTTCCTCTTTCATGTAGTATTTTTGTATTAGGCTATGATGATGTACATGTAGGGAATGTTGAAAGACATATTGTAGGCCTTCGGTTTTTATGAAATGAAATGAGAAAATTTTGGAGTTTTAAAATATTATGACTTTATTGATGACGTTCATAAAAGAATAGAGATATATGATGCCATGTTAAGTAAGGGGGCGTTTGGTTTGAGCACGGGGTTGGGTATGGATATGAGTATAATAGTAGAAGGGCATGGGAATGGGTATGAAAAATTAAAAAATGATGTTTGGTTTGTAACTTAGGTTTCTGTATTAATACCAATAATATTGTTTGGTTTGTTGCATTAATGGGAATGAAAGATAATATAATACCATTTTTTCATACGATATTTAAAATGGAATATAAAGCATAAAACAACATCAAAATATGAGTGCTCAAATTGCTTTAAACATAAACACTGAAAGAAGTATAACAACAACAACAATAATTAATTATTATTATTATTATTATTACAAAATTTATAATAATAATAATAATAATAATAAGATAATAAATTTCTTACAATAAAATTAAAATTAAAAATAATAAAAAAAATAAGATAATTAATTTTGTATAATAAAATTAATAATAATAATAATAATAATAACAATAATAATAATAATAAATAATAATAATAAGATAATTAATTTCATATAATAATAATAATAAGATAATTAATTTCGTATAAGAATAATAATAATAATAATCATCATCATCATCATCATAATAATAATAATAATAATAATAATGATAATAATAATAATAAGTTTAAAATTTATAATAAATAATAATAATAACAATAATTAATATTAATAATAATAATTTTAAAATTTATAAATAATAATAATAATAAGTTTAAAATTTATAAATAATAATAATAATAACAATAATTAATAATAATAATAATAATAATTTTAAAATTTATAAATAATAATAATAATAACAATAATTAATATTAATAATAATAATAAGTTTAAAATTTATAAATAATAATAATAATAACAATAATTAATAATAATAATAATTAATAGTAATAATAGTAATAATAATAATAACAATAACAATAATTAATAATAATAATAACAATAAAAATAATAGTAATAATAATAAGTTTAAAATTTATAAATAATAAT
>JAOQMR010000006.1:2756068-2769907 GCA_027563865.1 Erythroxylum pelleterianum | reverse complement strand
CCAACATCATTCCAATCTTCCTTTTTCTTGAGCAGAAGTAAGCTTTATAACTTCATGTAAGCCTCTAAGGGATGGATCAAGATCCCTTAAAGAGTGTAATTAACTCAACAGATTGCAAGTTAGAATCATGGTAAATCGACAGCAACTTATGAAGAGGATGATCGATTAAGAGTGAAAATACTTTGAAATAAGTGTAGAGTTGATTTTTCGTTCAAAATATATAATTTGTAAGTTATTATATACATTTTTTTTATCATAAGGAAACATATACATATATTATGCTATTTATCGGGAATAGGAAACCCCCAGTTATATCCTCTACTAGGATATTAAAGCAACCCACAGGCGAGTATTAATACTAATGGATATCAGGATCTAAGGACCTGACATGGTTTGCTAGCCAATCCGCGGCCTCTCGGTATATATGCCTAGTTGTCACAGTCTATTTGCGGTTGAGAAGTTGTTGGATCCCAAGAATTAAATTAGTGTGAGGCGGATATGTTGTAGCTGATACCAATAAACTGTGAAGAACAGTCAATGAATCTACTTCGAGTTCTATTTTTTGATAACTCTCATTCCAGGCAAGAGTGAGGCCTGAAAATACCCCCTAGTTCAACACAAACTAAGGTGGGCATAATATTTGCACAAACCTGATATTATGCCTAAAACCTCCTAGCCATTTGCCTATGCTATCCCGAAGAAGCCCCCTGCTGTCTCATGCGAAGTCAAGGATTGGTAGGCTCCATCCGTATTAAGGCGTATCCAGTTATGAGTTGCTAATAAGTATTGCGAAACAAGGAAAGCCATGTGTAGAAAACTTAGGTGACTCGATTTCAAACAACTAGTAATAGTTGCTAAAGGTCCCGATGTTGCAGACATTCTTGCAGGCAAGTGGTGGGACTAAGAGAGATCTTATTTATTTATTTTTGGTACAGCTCGGAGAAAGTTGGGGAAGATGAACCAAATAAAGTCGAATCTCTCAACGGTTCAAGACCCCAAGATTAGGACACGACATGAAAACCAAAACATATGCAATCAAGTTGGTGGGGTCCCAAATTGTCGGCCTCCACACAATTCCCGATGACACTCCACCGCTGTACTTCCGTCCCGCACGACGGTCGTCATTGGAAATCAGGACGCTGTTTAATAAAATAATCATTTAGAAAAATGTTAATAACACTGTAATTTTTATATTATTTTATAAACTATTTATTAACATTATTATTTTATAAACTATTTTTTTCCTCAAAAAATTAAAAAGTGCTGAGCTCATAAAATTCTTGGGTTGCTAGTAAATGATGTTTCAGATATGGGAGTTAAGGAAGCTGTGAAGGTCCCATGGTATTGTGTTTTTAAAATTTGTCCCACATTCATATAAATATATAAATATATATATAATAAAGGGTCTTTTAATTCGATTCTGGAACTGTCTAAAGATGTTACTGATGACAATTTAATTTAAATTAATAATTTTAGATAATTATGTTAAATTATTAATTTGAATCAAATTTAGAGAATTGTCACGTAAATAACATTTGATTAATACAAATGCGATATCTATGTCTTTAACCTTGAAAAAATAATTTGAATAAATTTAATACTGAATTGATCAATTATGGTATTGTATGATTATAGGGGCTAATGCTATATGCTGTGGGTGAATCAAATTTAAGTAATAATTCTCTATAAGTTGTAATATTTAATATTATAAAATAAAACTCAAAATATATTTAATATTTTAAAATAATCTACATAAAACATAGGGTTAGCGTCTTTCTCAAAATGTTTTGAGAATTAATTTAGAAGCTCACAAGGCATAAATATTTTAGGTGCATATTAATAAGATTCATATATAATTTTCATTATATCAAAGCTTGTTACTGTCACCAATGGGGACGTGTGAGCCGAATCTTTGATTGATAATTACTATTCCTTCCTTGCTTCCTTCCTTCTTTCCATGGCTGACACAAAGGAAACGAAACCATTCCTTCCTTCCTTCCTTCCTTCCTGCTTTCCTTGGCTGACACAAAGGAAATGAAAGTCTTCCTTCCTTTCTCCCTTCCATGGCTGACACAAAGGAAATGAAAGCTCGGACCACAATTCTTTTTGTCAAAAGAATTACTTCCATGGAGGTTTGATGGGAGGGAAAAAAGAAGACAAATGGTATAAGGAGGTCAACCTTGTTAAACCAAGTCGTTGAATTATACCATGTTGTTTATTTATTTTTAATTAGAAATTCAACAAAATTTGAAATTTAAACACTAAAATGAAAAAAAAGATACAAAGTATAAGAGAGTTGCATGTTTTTTCTAGAAGACATGTACAGTGGGCTGATAGGTTGTTGAAGAAGGTAAATGTGAGAAATTGATAGATGAGAGCAAAAGCTTGTATTCATTTGGAAGAACATAAAGTAGATATATAAAAACGAAAGAAAAAGAGTATAGTAAATTGAATGCATATAAGAAAACCGCACTCCCATGCTTCTGCTGCATTAACTCTCCACCAGATCTGATGAATCAGATTCAGAAGTATGTGAATATATATATATATATATTCATTATGTTTTGAAATAAAAAGAATAATTTAATACTTGAAGATCGTGTAGACACGGAGATGTCGTGTCTGCGCATTTAATTTCTTTTTTTTGTAATTATTATTATTATTATTTGTGTATCAAACTCTCTTTGAGACAACTTGCAGAACCTTTCAGTTTCTCGTCTCCTTCCTCATTTATTTCTGTCTGAATTAATGTATGCTTCTGTCTTTGTCTTGTGTTCATTGTTGTTATGAAGATTCTGCATGGATTTTGGTATTGCATGTTCAATATCACAAACGTGAAACCTTTTAATTCTTAGATGGCGACTGAGCTTGTAGAGTGTCAAAATTATTAACTGTTTTGTCTGATTCTTTTTTTGTTTTTTGGTTGGAAGTAGTTGTGGAAGCTTTTTTTTCTTTCTTTTGTTTGCATTTTAATGGAGTTTCTTGCTCTTTTTGTTTGGATCGTGAGAAAATTATCTTTCAACTCAGAAAAGAAACATAAAGAATAACCCATGTGTTTATTTTCGGTTAATATTAATATTCTTACAAACGATCGCATTATTTCGGATTAATATGTCATTTTCTTATCAACCCAGATAAGATTTCGTTGTTAATATGTTTTTTTAATATCAATCCGAACAACTTTATGGAAAAAAGCAGTTCCAAACCATGTCGGAATATATTAGATTTATTTTTTGGAATTTAAGAATGGTTGGTAATATATTATAATTGAATGCACAGTAATTTTTATATTTTTTGGAATAATATTTTTTACTTTCAATATAATCAATAATGAAATTTTCATTCCCCCATTATATTTATTATAACAATCGAATTTAATGTACTCTTACAAATCAATTACTAGTAATTTATAAACATATTACTGTTAAATATTTTTTTTTGACAAAACATAACTTCAATAAATCAAAAACAATCCGCGATACAAACTGGAGGAGAAAACGAAAGCAGAAAATCAGAAAAAGAAAACAAACTTCGCGCTAACTTATGAGCTAAGACATTAGATTGACGACTTAGCCACACCACTAACATTATTATTACTGTTAAATAATTTTTAAAATTTTTAAAAATATATTTATTATTTCGTCTTTCAAATAGGAGTTAGGACATAGCTAGGCGGCTGAACGTGGCAGCTGCCATAGTCACGCACCTGACAACCGACACATTTAAATTTAGAATCTCTCCGCAATTCAAAAACCTAACAGCCAGCAACTGTTTCTTTCTCTTAGGTCATCAAGAATACAATTATATATTGTAAGTTTTGCTTAAGTGAATATTTGAATGGGTTTCTGAAAGGTTAATAAGAATTTTTTTATTACAAAAGCTTTTTATAAAAAATGAGTGCTTAGTTATAGAATAAAAAATAACTTTTTAAATATATATATGACTTTTTTTGGTAGTCAAAATATAACTTTTTAAGAAGCTTAAATTTGGAGTTTCTTAAAAAGCTTCTCAAATAACTTTTAGGAATAGATTTTTCAGATTAATTAATGAGTCCATTTTTAGTTCCTTTTGTCCTTATATTTTACATATAATTTTCACAATACCCACAAACTCATCTTCACGTTTATCTTGCAAACTCATCTTCTCTAATCTCTTACGCAATTGTTTTGTAACGTACAGTTAGGCTTTTTTATATGTTTTAATATTTATTTTTGATATTAGCTTTACTTATGTTATAATCCATATAAAATATTTGGTTACGTATATTTTCATTTATGTTTCATATGGTTTAAAATTATATATTAATTAATATATTGTGTTTTGCATATTGTTTAATATACTTTAAATATTATTTATATGAAGAAATAGTTTTATTACAAAATAAAATATAGTTAAAATTAAAAGTACTTTTCATTTTTATGTTACCAAACAGTCTACTGTATGAAGCTCTTTTAAAAAAGTTTTTTTTAAATGACAGCCAAACAGTCAACTGGTTTCTTAGAAAGTTTCTTCTTAGAAAAGATCTACAGAAAAAAAAAGTTATACTGGTATAAGTCCAACCAAACATAGGTCAATTATAATTATAAACGAAATGCATACTTATTTGGGAAGAGTTTCTTCATTAAGAAAGATAATTAGGCATATGAGTGACAAGTTATAAGAATAATTAATCTGATCTTAAACTAAGTAACTTCTTTATTTTTCTATTTCTTAATGTTCTTGAATTATAACAATTTATTCATGAATTAACAACAATATCTTATTCTAAACACTTTATTCATGAAAATTAAATCCGAAGAGGTTCAATAATACGTAACCTTATTTAAAACCCTTTATTCATGAATTTAAATAAATATTTTTTATTGACAAAACACTGTATGAAACATTATTTTATGTGATAAAAATTTATTCCAAAAATAAAATCCTAAAAATTTTTATATAAAAAAACTAGATTGTTACTATAAAATTATACTCCGTCATTAATGTTTTATGGGATTATTGATTTACAAGAGTCTAACTTTTAAAAAATATTTTAAATTATTGATTTACAAGAGTCTAACTTTTTAAAAATATTTTAATTTAGTATCAAATTTTCTAAAATTTTGAATTTAGCGACTAAGATTTGATAATTTATACAAATCAGTTCAAATAATTATTTCGTCCCATTAGTAAAAATAAATTTTTTAATTTGATTTATATAAATTATAAAAGCTTAGACACTGAATAAGATTCTAAGATTAATTTAATTAAAATAAAAAAATTTAAGTGCAACGATTATTTATTTATTTTTGATATTATCTAAACATAAAGATCACGCAAGTGTTTGTAGGTCTTCTTCCTCCGCTAGCTCTTCGCTTATATAACTCTTGTCTACCTCTCTCTGTCTCTCTCTAACGGCTTCTTCAGGTTGGTATCTATTTTCACTGGTTCTCTTTGTACTATTCTTGAGCTTTGTGTTGCCATTCCTGAAACCTCTGCGAGACTAACGGCAACTGTTCATCGACCTAGCTTCATCTGAGAAAAACTAAAAGGTTGATGGTGATAGTTTAGTCCCTTTCACGTCAGCTCTTTTATTTACTCTTTTTGGCGTATCATTTTCTTGATCTTGACAATCCATTTTCATGTTTTTCTGTGTCTTTTTCCACTCGAAGATCATCACATTTCAATCACTAGAACCAAAAGCTTTTTAGTGAAAGGCAAGAGTTGGAGTCCGAGTCGAAACCATGAGTGAAAGTTTGTCCGATTTTCTTGATGAATCAAAATTTGTCGACACTACTTTGGACGACGACGACCTCTTCGCGATTTTCGAGAGCTTAGACAGCGTCACGGCCTCCGCCGACTTTTCTCCGGTCTCACCATTGGATGGTTTAGTCAAGTCCAAAGAGAGTGATGTTGAAACGGGAAGATTAAGGTCGCAGAAATCTACGTCTTACAGTGCCTTGCAGGAGTCGGAGACAGAGCTTGAAAATTCGCCGAGAAACAACAAGCGACTAAAGACCACATCGGAGGAGATAAGCCAAGATGGGCAACACCGCATATCTCACATCAACGTGGAGCGAAACCGCAGGAAGCAAATGAACGAGCACTTGTCCGTGTTAAGGTCGCTCATGCCTTGTTTCTATGTCAAAAGAGTAAGTTATGTACTTAAGAGCTTGAGCTTATGTTTCTGGTTCTTCTTCTTCTTCTTCTACAGAACAAGCTTTTCATTTCTCTTTAATGGCGTAGGGTGATCAAGCGTCCATAATAGGAGGTGTTGTTGATTACATCAATGAGTTACAACAAGTTCTACAATCTCTCGAGGCCAAGAAGCAAAGAAAAGTATACAGTGAAGTCCTGAGCCCTAGGTTGGTACCACCTAGCCCCAGAAAACCACCATTAAGTCCTAGACTTAACCTACCTATCAGTCCAAGAACACCACAACCAGGTAGTCCCTACAGGCCGAGACTCTATCAAAGCTACCTCAACTCTCCAACCAAGACCACCACCACTCTTGAACCTTCTCCAACATCTTCCGCTTCTTCCTCCATTAATGACAACATCAACGAGCTCGTGGCAAACTCCAAGTCCCCAGTCGCAGACGTGGAGGTTAAGTTCTCTGGTCCGAACGTTCTCTTGAAAACCACATCTTCTCGCATACGTGGTCAAGCCGTGAAAATAATCTCTGCCCTCGAAGACCTCTCTCTGGAGATCTTAGATGCGACCATTAACACTATTGATGATACTATGCTTAATTCCTTCACCATAAAAGTAAGCTTAAAACTTTACACAAAAAGTTGCATTCTCTCCTCTCCTCTCCTCTCCTTTCCTCTCCTCACGTGAATTTTCTATAACGAACCTCTCATTTATCATTTCCACAATTCCTCGATATGGGTGTTTGATAAATGCATTGAAAGTGGCAGACAAGAAAAGACATTTTACAAATATAGTTATTGTCTTATATATTATGGTATGCATGTCATATTTATAACCTTTTGGCTCATAGTAGAGTTAGTAGGTTAAACTGACTTGAATGTTCTTGCTGCTAGCAAAGTAGTGATGATCTATGAAGATCATTGCAGTCATATATATCATTCCCAATGAAGGAAAGAATCTTTATTGTACCACATTATTAATACTGATAAAGAAACCTGACTCTGGATAGCTAATTCTGGGGTTCAGAGCTTGAATTTTTTTTTGTTTTGTTCTTGTTTCTTAATAGATTGGAATTGAATGTCAACTAAGTGCAGAGGATCTGGCACAAGAAGTTCAGCAAACGTTCTGCTAAATCTTTTTCACCACCGTACAAGCCTAACCAGCAACTCCTTTTACTAGCTCCTTCACATTTTCTCTGGAAGTTTAGCTTGTAGTAATAAAAATGAGCGCGCATAGGGAAGGGAGGCGTTTTTCTTTAGCTGTCTTCTTATGAGCAAAGTGTAACAGTAGACTAGTCATTTGACTTGTAAGTAAGAGTAACATCCTTGTAATAGATCAGCATGATTCTTAGCTTTGGTTTGAGTAATCAAATTTCCGTTTTTCTTCTTTTGTCTTCACACCCTATAGTCTTATTTTGCTATTTACATTTACTTCTCTCTAAATGTATAAAATAATTTTAGTTTTAAGTAATCATTTAAAATCTCATTTATTTAGTTCCTTTTCTTAACAAAGTAGAATAACGATTTTGTTAAATAAAATATATTTTAGTTTAATTTCTGTTAATGCTAACGAGATTCAATTTGAATTCAATGGAATGTAACTATATAAACATTAAAAATTAGAATGAATTGTGTGATCTTATCAAGTCCATTCCTAATATTTTATACGTCCTACACAAAGTAAAAACCTTTTTTTTTAATTATTTATGAATGTCAAAAGTGGACTCTCGTAAATAACAAAATAAAGCAAAATAGGGTCATGTCAAGAGTAGGTCCTGAGCAGGTACCCTTCCTACCCTTATCCAGGGTCGGGGCTAGATCTTATATGATATAAAAACCTTTAAAATAAACTTAAATGAAGAGAATATAAGATTATAAAATGACTAAAAATTGGACAAAATCAATGAATGATAATATTAGTGCTTTAAAAAATTGTAATCAAATATAATAGTCAACATGAGAATTGTAATGTTAATAAAGTCATACAATGACATATCGAGAAAAAGATCAAACTTGTTAATAACCAAAACAAGAGATTTTTTTAATTCAAACTAAAAAAAACACTTCAAATAATAGTAATACAACGTAAGGGAATGAGTAAACTTTAATCTAAATGTCAACTTTGTTTCAATAGTCAACTAACACAGCTTAAAATCTCAGGCTTGTCGATATCAACGATACTGAGCTTCATTTGTGAAGAACACGTATAAGTTAAGTTATCGTTTTTGTTAAGTAAAATCGTAATACATATAATCAAATGAATTGAAATATTACCGAAATTTGTCCAAAGTATTTTACAGCAAGTTGTCTTCCTTCAACTACCTGGCATGCTGAAGGCAAGACAATTCATGTCTCACAACGACGCCCAACTCACCGAACAATTTTGCAGATTGGATCTTATCCAAAGGGCAACGTTGTGTGGGGTCAATCGTTATAGACAACTTGTTGTTCATTCTAACATTCATCCGTTGCAACTCAGCTCCTTTTGTGATACCTCTACCTCGTTTTCTAATGCTAGTATTGGAACCTGAAAACAAAAAAAATCATAATAAGAAAAACGTACTAAACATGTAATGAGTAATTTCAGTATTAATGTAAATATGTTTGGTTAATAATAACAGACCTGAAGATCCCTCAACACTAATAGACAATATTAGTAAAGGTTGTTGCTGACTGTCTTCATTCGAGGATACAATTATTAGTTGTTGAATGATAGGGTCGGATTGAGTTGGTTATTGTGTGGGAGGAAGTTCTTCGCCCCGTAACCAAATGTTTAATCAAATACTAAACATTTGGCATAACATTCCGCAAAAACATAAGTGAAAAAGTAAAAATATACATCTAGTCATCGTAAATTAACATAAGTAAAACATCAAAAACATAAGGCAATTATGAAAATAACATTTCAAATAATACAAACAATTTATTTACATTCAATCATCATGATCAAGATTTTGAAAATCATCATCATTAGGTACATTATTGTTGGATTCTTCATCACTAATATATTCAAGCAAAGTATCGTTATTATCATTTAAGTCATCTTGAGTATAATCTTCTTCTGTTTGTAAGATAAGATGGGCTTGGACTTCATCTAATTAAATAATGTTGGGATCGACATCTCTCATATGGAATGATGATATATCTACATCTTCTACTGAAATGCCTTCGTTATTGAACTCCAATCCAATATCTCGATAGACTTTATCTGCATCTTCATTTAATTGACCAATATCCATTTCACAAAAATCAAAGACATTTCTTTGTTGAAACTTTTGAACAACCTTCCAATTGTTACCTAATACAGTATCGTTGACATAAAAAACTTGTTTGACTTGACTTGTAAGGACAAAAGGATCATTATCATATCATGTCTTACTAACATTTATACTAGTAATATGCTCGTTCACTTTCATGTCAGTTAGATCAAACCATTTGCATTTAAGTAGAGCAACCTTCTTATCCTTGATGTAGTGCAACTATATTATTTCAGAGATGACACCGTAGAAGTTAATGAATTTTTTATCATGACATACTTCAACGACAACCCCATTATTTTGATTTCTAACTCGACTATCTCGATCTTATATGTAAAATCTCACTCCATTAACAATGCAACCTGTGTATTTCTTCCCACAAATATGAGGCCCACATGCCAAACTATATAACGCTGTTATTGCTTCTTGCACATTACGGTTATGTAACCGTATCATCTATATGACAAATTGAAAATAAATATGAGGATGAGACATATTCTCATATTTTCATAATATGTAATAAATATGAAACTCAATTTCTAAACCATGATACAAACTTTTGCCTATATCTTTCTTCAACATTAATAATCCCTTTGCTGTGAATTGTGCCTTTGTGTTCTCTATTTAAAAAAGACAACGATAGTAAGATCTCAGACTGAATGAAGAAAATTATAATATGATTGCTTGAATGAAAAGAAATATATGTACTCCATGTATGTATCAACTTTCTCGCAATTGTTTAAAATATGCCAATAGGTGATTTCGAATTCTTCTTTAGTTAACTCCACATATTTACCCATACCAAGTGGCCTAAATTTTTGGGAGAAAATAGACAACCCACTGTCGTCATAAAAATCAAAGTTACGCTCTAGCCTATTAAGTCTTGTCTGCACTTCAGTTAAGTACATTGAACAAAAAGTCAAGCATTCATTTGTTAGATAAGCCTCTACAATAGAACCCTCTGGTCGAGCTCTATTACATACATAACGCTTAAGAGAGCATAAAATCCTGAACATAAATAGTTATAAACTTAGGAATTGTTACAAACAAATAACATAGAAAAAACTTGTTGAATTTAATATGAATTACCTTTCAATCGGAAACATCCATCGAATTTGAATTGATCCATAAAGTTTTGCTTCATATGGTAAGTGAATTGCCAAATGAACCATAAAATCAAAAAACGATGGGGAGAATAATAGTTCAAGCTTACATAGAATCAATGCTATGTCTTTTTCCATTTTATCAAGCTCTCCAAATTTAAGTGTCTTGCAACATACTTGCTTAAAAAACTCTCCCAATTGATCCACAGTAACGGACATATCATTCGATAAACACCCACGTATTCCAACAGGAAGTAATCGTTGCAAAAGTATATGACAATCATGACTTTTCAACCCTAACATTTTTTCCTCTTTAACATTTACATAACGGCCTATATTTGATGCATATCCATCAGAAAATTTGACTGATTGGGGGTACTGACAAGATGATTGTTTCTCACTTTTTGACATGTTATAACAAGTAGGGGGAATAACGTATGAGCCATCATCTCTTCCAAGTCAAGTCTAACTTTAATTGCGTCTTTGGATTTCCCATCAATTCCCATGACAGTCCCTAAAATGGACTCACAATTTATTTTCTCAATATGTATGACATTAAGATTGTGCTTCAATAGTAATTCCTTATAATATAGCAAGTTGAAAAATATGCTTTTTTTGTCCAATTTAGTTCGACATCATTTCTCTTTTGCTTTCTATTACTTGGGTGTTTGTCAAGTGTAATGTCACCCAAATTTGACAGCTAGTAAACAATATCATCACCGGATAACTGCATCAAAGCTTTGCCTAACTCTACTATGCCATTAAATTTTTTACTTCTTCGCCATCTATGCCCATGTTCCAAATAACGATGATGACTCGTATAACATATTTTACTTTGTATCCTTTTTAAATATGTTTGATAGTTACACACAGGACAAGCCATATAACCTTAAGTGCTCCACCCAGACAAATTTCCATAAGCTGGGAAATCATTTATAGTCCACAAAATAGTAGCATGCATTGTAAATGTTTCGCCTTCAACAATATCAAAAGTTTGTAATCCAAATTCCCATATATCATTTAAGTCATCAATTAATGGTTGCATGTATACATCGATGTCCTTACCAGGAGCAGTAGGTCCTGGAATAAGCAAAGACAACAACATAAAAGGCTCCTTCATACACTTCTATAGAGGTAAATTATATGGGACTAGAATCACCAACCACATGCTATATGAATTACTCATATTACCGAAAGTATTAAATCCATATGAGGCCAATCTAAGTCGAACATTATGAAAATCTTGCCCAAACCATGGAAACTTTCTATCAAGCTCTTTCCATGCTATTGAGTCTGTTGGATGACGCATAATGTTATCATAAATGCGTTTCTCTTTATGCCACCTCATATTTATGGCTATTTTTGTTGACATAAAATGTCTTTGTAATCGTGGTTTAATAGGAAAGTATCGAAGGATTTTATTCGGTATCTTTTTCCCTCTCCCATCATCCACCTGCCACCTTGATGTACCAAAAATAGGAAACTCCTAAAGATCTTTACTTTCCTTCCAAAAAATAACACAGTCATACTTACAAGCATGAATTGAAATATATCCCAATTCAAGGTCCCTTAACAGTTACTTTGCATCATAGTAAGATTTCGACAACTGTGTCCAATAGTTAATGCATCGTTCAGTAAGTCAATTAACTTGTTAAAGGACTTGTTACTCCATTTATCATAAACCTTTAAATGCAACAACTTCACAACAAATGATAGTTGTGAGAAATTGGAGCACTTCAGATATAATTGTTCTTGAGCAACTTTCAATAACTTCCCAAAATTATCTTCTGTAATACTACCAATTATGTTAGGCATTACTGTTTCATTCATAGTCTCCATATAATTTCGACAATCGTCTAAAATCTTGTCAATCCCATCATCTCCACCATCGTTCACATCACAATCATTTACATCATTATTGTAATTGTCATCATAACATGTACTGTCACTTCTACTACAACTTGCTTCCTTACGTTCACCATGATAAAGCCATGGAGTGTAGAATGTATTTATGCCTCGGATTAGCAAGTGATTATATACTACATCTTGACTTTGGAAGTCGACATTTAAGCAATCGATCTAGCTATACAATAAAAGAAGATAACTGAGTTACATGCTTTTTTCGTTCACTATTACATTTAAAAAAACCAATGTAATTAAGGTACGTGGTGTTGCTTCTTATTTCCAACTTATAAACCATCCTTTATTTGTACTATGTTGAGTTATTTGTTGTTTGCTTTGTTTGTTTAACTTCTTCTATTTCATAATGACATTGCAATTGGTTAAGTCTTTTGTATTAATTTTTGTTGTTTATATAAGCTATTATTTTAAATGTCAGTGGCAAAAGAAAGAATTAAGGTTCCAATTTTTATCTTTTTAAAATTGTTGGTGAAATTACCTTTACCTATTTCTTCTATAACACCTATTGTTCTTTCTAATTTGTTAATATATAAATTATGTCATTTACATTACTGTATAATGTAATTGAACATGTTATATTCTTCATTTGATCATGTGTTGGATGTTGTTATAGTGCTAACTATTTAGTACAAAAATTAATTACATTGTATGAGGTTAGCCACTAATTTTGTATTAATTTTTTATGTTTACATTGAAGCTATTATTTTAAATGTCATGGGCAAAAGAAAGCAATTAAGGTTCCAATTCTATCTTCTTAAATTACATGGTGATTCAATATCAAAACGCTTTTCTGAAAAAATGGCTATAAAATGACGTAACAATATCGTATTTTTACTGCATACGCATCAATGGGTTTACTATCCACTCAATTCGTGTTGTCAATTCATACGCATCAATTACATTAACTATATACATCAAAATGAAATGACCATCGATATATAAAACAATTAATTAACAAATCATTTCAAATGCGACGAATACTACTAATTAGTATTAACAATAATGGTTACTACTATTCGCATTAACAATAATGATTACTACTAATTAGCATTTACAAAAGTTGCATCTATTTGGACAAATGATTTTTCTAATTGGGTTGGACAAGTTACCTGGATCGACGAATAACCGCAAACCAGTAAGAAGGAGGAACTTCAACAATTAATCCTTAGATTGCCTATAAATATGAGAGAATTATATATGAAGTCATTAAAATTAATAAAAAAATAACAATCTTGTCCAACATGTGGTGGGCAGGGAGAATATACTTGAAGATGCCACATAAATTCTTCGGTTTTGTCTCCAATCAAACAGAGGAAGACAGAATCTGAAAAAAAAACCCTATACACAATCACCATGTAACACCCAAATACCCCCTGGGAGGATACATGGATGCCACCCAAGACAGAACAATTCAAACCATACATCACA
>JAOQMR010000006.1:2721147-2747397 GCA_027563865.1 Erythroxylum pelleterianum | reverse complement strand
CCAACCAAACACCAAATACACTTCTAAACTTCCCAAAAACAATCCTTCAATAACAGCACAACTTCAATACCATTCAAGAACCAACCTAATTACATTAAACTTCCAAATCTCAACTCATCCATAATTAACAATCACAAACCAACATATTCCATTATGCACATTCAACTTATACTCACTTTGAAACTCACATATTCATATAAAAGGAAACTTTCCAAGATTTCATTTCATTTCCAAATGAAGTTCATACATAGCTTTAAAATACATATCGACATTACATCAAAACCTTACACAAAATTCAAAATACATTTGATGCTCAATGTTCAATATGCTATTAAAGCTATTCAAAAGCCTAGCTACTAACTTAATACAAAAACCACCCTCTCGGATTCGTCCAAATGCCCTGCAAGGATTTACTGGTCTTCTCGGTCTGCACCTGAGGGAGGGAAAAACATGGGTTGAAATATTTCTAGCCATTGGCTTTGAGCCACACAACCATCCATATACATATATATATGCATAACCAAGCACATAAGCATTTATCTCACAATGACAATTCAACTATCACAATTCAATGCACATTTCATAAATCAACACATTTCGGATGTAGTTCAATTCAAAGTACAACCTAACACATCATAATGCAAATGCACATCAAATGGCTCGAGGGTTCTGTGAACAAAACGATGAAACCGAAGTTTGCATCGTGAACGAAACGAGTCCATTTTCGGATCTCGTGGGCCACAAGCGGGCTACCTGGAGAGGACATTATGTCAACGTCGACGTGACTACAAAACGGTTTCCTCTCACCCAAACACACTCAATTTTCATTATTCAATCATCCATTCATATACAAAATGTCGTGATTCAATTCAATGGCATGGTAATTTATATCAAAATGTCAAGCATTTGTAAATGCATAACATGTCAAAATTACAATTCAATTGTTTTATCATGAATATATATACATCATAATGAAATGTCAACATAACAACAATTCATACAAGTCATTTAGCACATAATTCACACATCATGCATTTTGCTCATCTCACACAATAACTAGAAATAATTTTACCCACTTTATACTTGTAAAATTCCAAAATCAATGGCTTCCTTCCTCTTGCGCTTGGATAGCCTCTTGATTGCCTATACACAAATAAAATTCCATAAATCAATTCAATTGGAAAAATCCCCAATTTTTCCATAATCACCCTAAAACCCTAATCAAACTTCAATCTAATCTATCCATAAATCAAATGGGTTAGAAAACTCTAACCCTAACCTAGGAACTAAAAAATCCCATGAACTCCATCATCTTCTTCTTCCTCACTAACCCCCTTTCTCTCTCTAGGGTTTTCTCCATTTCAACAAAGCCAGACTCATTTCTTAACCAAAGCATGAATAAGATGGAGAACTTACCCAGAAAACCTTGATTCTTCTTCTTTCCACGAATTTCCTTCCTTTTTCCTTGGATTTTCGACTTTTCCCTCTTCTTCTTCTCTTCTCCCACGTCTCCCTCTCTTCTCCTCCTAGCTTCCACGACAATGCTTCTCTTCTTCTTTTAATTTTTGCCTCTTTATTCTTCCTTCTCTTCCCATTATGCCCTTCACTTACCATGCTCTCCCAAAAATGCCCTTAGTTGGCTTCTAATGGCTCCAACTCCCATTTTGCTAACTTAGTTCTATTCTAACTTCAAGCTAACTCTTCTTTCTAATTCCAATTCCAATATCTAATTATTCCCCAACAAACTCTAATTAAGGTGTGCAAATTTAGAAAGAAAACAAGGTCTAACATTTGGATATTGGAATTGAGAGTTATGAGGTGTACAACTTGGAGGCATGATCATGCATTAGTCAAAATGTCAAATGTACACAGTCTGTGATAATTTGAGCATAACTCATTGAATATTAAACCAAATTGGATGAAATTGGTATCATTGGAAACCTAAGACAAAGAGGGAAAACTTTCTAGAAGGAAGTATTACCTAATTACCTTACCTTCCTGATAAGAATAATTGAGTGAAGTGGACCCGAAGGTAGATTGTGAAATAAATCTGGATTGAGGGATTGAGTATGATTTCACATGATTGATAATGTGATAAGATTAAGGATAAGAAACCCGAATTTTTGACATGAACATGCATCATACATGTTCAGTATACATGAATGTGCATAATTGAATTCATAATTGTGCACAATAGTAACATATGTTTGTATTGAATGTTTTAGAGGAACCCTTAGAGCGACCTATTCTAGATATTGTCGGGACTTCGATGCAATAAGCAAACAGGGAGCTTTTGTAAGTAATTTAGATGGTCAATTTTGATAGTTTTGCTTTGATTGTTTTGTTCTGCTTGTTGAATTTGATTTATGCTAATTGTGTTTTGAATTCCGGACAATGATTGTCCTAGACGTTTGATGCATGTTTATATCATTGGAAGTGCTACTTTCATGTGAATATAATTGACTACTTGCTTTGCACATGTAATATTTGAAATGACCTTGTTTTGTTTTAAAATTTTTGAGTCCTAGTTATGCGTAAATAGGCATGCCTAAAAGGGTACGCAGCTGCTTCTGTGATACTTCGGTGTCTTCTGTTACTGACACTTCGGTGTCTGATATTATTGACACTTCATTGTTTTCTGTTATTAAGACGTAAGTCTCTTCTGTGATATGATACCAATAATGATATCTTCTGTATAAGTCCCGTTATCCACTTTTGTTGACGGAGTAGCAGCCATTTGATTGTGTATTTTGATATATGTTGGATTTTGAAATAAACAAAATGATGTTTTGAACTAAAGGGATTGTTCCTTCTTTGATACTCAGTTCTGTTAACTATGCAACTATTCTGAAATTTAAATATCTACTTGTGATATAACTTGATTCAATATGATTAATTGTCAAATTATGCATAGTTTAGTTATTACTCACTAAGTTATATGCTTAGCACGGTGGATTTGTCCCGTGTAGATTCTGAGCGACGTTTATAAAGATTGGGACAATACAACCGCAATGGCCAATGGAGTCTGAGCGTTGTTTTGAAAATAATGTATTTTTTTTGTTTGACTTTTGCGCTTATATATGATATGTATATGTGGATTTGTTTGTAAGTTTGTAGCAACGATACTTTAGTTTGGTTTGGATTTTTCAACGAGTTTGTGCTATGTACTATATAATTTAATGTATGTTTACTTGAAATGTTTATTGAAAGTTTTTGTATACTTTGATTTGTTGTACTATTTTGTGTTATATACTATTTGATTGTATTTATAAAAAAAGAAGTTTATCTGCATGCTTAAAAACGGAAACCGATATATACATGAAAAATCATAATTTATAAAATTGGACGAATTGAATTATAAAATATAACTCTTTAGTTTTTCAATTGATCTTACTATTATATCACACAACTTTCTAGCTTTTTGTTTTATAGCTTGAAAGTACAAATTAGTTCAAACTAAGATGCTTTGGAAGTAGTCTTTCTAAAACTTCCACACTTTTATCTTAATACTACTTACATCTAAAATTTATTAATCTCCTGAAATTATTAATTAAAACTATTTCTTTCTTCGCCTTAATTTGAATATAGTAGTTATTAATTTAGTGGTCAAGTTTATTATTTGAATTAATAATTCGTTATTTTTAGGAGTATAAAAACATTTAACACCTTTTTTAGCCTAGAGGGTTTCAAGATAAAAATGTTAACAGGACCCTGACCACTTGCGTCTTAAAAGTTAAACCAAAGTTGAAGAAAGACTTGTGCATTTTCTTTATTGCTTAATGATAATTAATCTCAACTTGAAGTTACAAAATGTAGGTATGGTCCTCAACAGAAACGGCGCGAAATAAAGTATCATAATCGAAATGTATATCCTAATAGAATGGAAGAATACTTGAGATAATTATTTAGAAAAGTATGACGCAAAAGAAAGAAAAACCTAAATCTGTAGGCTCGCCAAGGATTTTTTATTTGTCAACCTATGCGTTGGGCCGTTTAGAAATTAAGAAAAACGACGAAACAACGAGAACGACTTCAAAATTATCATTACCCGCTGAACGATACGAGGACTATGAAACACCAAAAACAGAGCTAGTAAGAAAACGTCATCCATGACGTCTTTACTAGTTACTTAATTTCACTGGTTTTAAAGTTGGAAAAGGTCAAAGTCCGTGGACATAAATTATTTTTTAATATTTTTGAATAACTTATTTAATCTAATTTAAAATATTATATTATTTCAAAATATTGCATAGTATTAAAATACCAAAAAATTATTAAAATTTTAAATTTCTTTTTAAATACATAATAAAGTTATATAATACATTTTAACTTATTTTAATTGTATATTAATAATTTACTAATTTAATATTATATTTTTAACAAATGAAATTATTTATCTCTTTTATCCTTCGTCGCACATGCCCTTGATGAATTGGCACGAATGAGTGTATTCTGAAAATATTTGGTGGCCATTATGGGGCTTTTAAGTGCGGAGATAAGAATAATAGCGAGCTTATTTGTTGGACTTTTTTGGTAATGTTTGATTTGGTAGTAGCTAACTCATTCTTTAACAAACAAGAGGATTACCTTGTGACCTTTAGTAGCATAATTGTGAAGACTCGTATCAATTACTTCCTCGTAAAGTGAAGCGATTGACCTAGTTATAAGGATCACAAGGTGATACATAATACATGCTTGTCAACCTAAAATAGATTATTAATCACAGATCTTATAATTAAGGGTTAGATAAAGAAGAAAAGTTCTCGGAGGTGCACAAGAGTTAGATAGTGGAATCTAAAAGGAGACACTTTGGAATAACTTAGGGAAAGTAATGTCTGAAGAAGAATGGAAAATAGTAGAAGATGTTAACCAGATGTGGGAGGGAGTAGTAGATCATTTAAGAAATGCAACTAAAGAGATCTTGAGAGTTTTAAAATGACTTAGGGGTAGTAAGAATGAGTCTTGGTAGTGCAATAAAGATGTCTAAAAAAAGGTGACGATAAATAAGGTTGCCTATAAGACTTTATTATATAGTAATACAAATGAAGAGAAGGTAATTAATAGAGAGAGTTACAAGTTGGCAACAAAAAAGAGGTAAAGAAGATAATCTTAGAAGTCAAAAGTAGAGCCTACAATAAGGATGTAGAAAAGGATATATTCAAGTTGGTGAGAGCTAGGGAATAGAAAGCGAAAGACTTGGATCAAGTTCATTGTATAAAAGCTCGTAGATGAAAATGATATCAACAGAAAATGGTAGAGATACTTATATAGCCTTTTTAATAAAGGCAGATTGATAACTTTTTCTTAGGTGATCTTAGCACTTCTGAGAAATATCGTAACTTAACTTGTTGCTAACAGATTACATGAGAAAAAAATTAAATGAGCTTTAAGGAAGATGAAGAATGGAAGGGTAATAGGACCTGATGAGTTACCTATAGAGATGTGGAAGAGCATAAAAGAAGAGGGTCTTACTTGGTTAGCTCAGCCTTTTAATGTGATCTTTAAGTTCACCAAAATGTTGAATGAGTGGAGACTTAGCACACTAATCCCTCTTCATAAAAAAAGGGGGACATCTAAAGCTATAACAATTATAGAAACACCAAACTACACAATCACACCGTGAAGTTATTAAAGAGGGTAGTTGAGAAAAAAGTGAGAACTGGTGCACCTATCTCGGAGAACCAATTTGGTTTCATGCCAGAGAGGTCCACAATATAAGTTATACACCTTTTTAGACAATTAATGGAATATTATAGGGAAAGACAGAGGGACTTGCATATTATTTTCATTGACTTTGAGAAGTGTTATGAAAAGAATACCTAGAAAAGTCATGTGGAGGTGTTTAGAAGCTAAGGGAGTTTTTCTAATCTATTCATGGTTTATTAGGGATATGTATTAAAGTGTTAAGACTAGATTAAAGATGATAAGAGGAGATACATAACATCTTTCTATTAATATCAGGCTACACCAAAGATCCTCGTCGAACCCCTTCCTGTTTGTAATAGTTCATCAAAAATATCCAAGGGCATATGCCTTGATGTATGTCGTTTATTGATGACATTATTTTAGTAAATGAAATAAAAGAGAGTTTTAATGTCAAGTTAACACTTTGGAAGGACACAGTATATTCGAAGAACATTAGATTGAGCAAAACTAAGATTGAGTACTTAGAGTGTAACTTTTTAGGTTGCAGGGTTGTACCCAAGGTGGAGATAAAGATTGACTTAGAAGTTATACCACAAAAAAATTAAGTACCATGGATTTATCATACAAAACAATGAGATAGATAACAAAATAGTTCATTGTATCAAATTGTGGTGGTTTAAATGGAGGGGTACATCAGGAGTTTCATGTGACAAGAAGTTACCAGTCAAGCTAAAAAGGAAAATTTTATCTTTTAGCCATTAGGTCAGTCATGCTCTATAGCAAAAGAGTTCACCCATAAAATAAGTGCATGGTGGTGGAGATGAGAATGCTCCATTGGATGTTCATCCTTACCAAACAAGATAAGGTCAGGAATGTAATGATAAGAGACAAGTTGGGGGTGCTAACATTGATGGTAAGTTAAAGGAGAAAAGGCTTAGATAGTTTAGACATATTAAGAGGATGCATTCTGACGCCCTATTGAGAAAATTATACTTAGAGACTGTAAAAGAAAAAGAAAAAAAACCTAAGAAGAATTGGGGGCAGGTGATTAGGTATGATATGGCCCTGCTAAAGCTTACCAAAGACTTGACTCTCAATAGGAAACTTTGATGAACTATGAGAAATGTAAAGTGTCTTGCATAAAGATGTTATTCTCTTTTCATAAAGAGATCCCTTTATATATATATATATATATATATATATATATAGGTCTTTTAAACCTTTTTCTTCCCTTTTTTCGTTTCTTATGTCTTATGTTTACCCTAAATGTTTTATTTTGTTTTACTTGTCCCTTTATTTATTTCATAATTTTCTCTTTTAATTGCTTGTTTGTTTTATTTACTTATTTGTTTTCTTTTTTGTCTATTTATTTATTTAGTTACTTTTATCTTTATTTTAATTTTAATTTTAATTTTAATTTTAATTTTTATCTTTATCTTTATTTTTTTTCTTTTTCTTTTATTTATTTTTTATGCAGTTATTTATTTGTGTATTTGGCTATTATTTTTTTAATAATTCAAAAAAAATTCAGTAGGTCAATCGGAAACAACGTCTCTACTAGTTAGAAGTAATGCTATATACTACTAGACCTCTCCAAACCTTGAATCTTAATGAAATTTCTACTAGATTATCGTTATTGTTATTACTATTTAGCCATCATTAAGGCTATGTAATTTTAGAATTTTTCTAATAATCCATGTTGAGGATTTAGTGAAAAATTTTAAAGATATGACAATAACATAGACGACAAAATATAATGATATTTTAAGCTTTCTAATATCTCATAAACTTTAATGACATCATATAAGATGTATGTTAAACATTATGATAACAAGATGCAAGGTAGCAACAGGAAGAGATGGAAGGTATAATTCCTTAATGGAATTGTTTCACTCAATTTAGCCTACCAAAAGCATAAACATAGATTACAATTAAGGGCATTGTCTTGGATATGATAATAGTTGTTATTAAAAGAAATATGACTGCATGACTTTCCTTATTTATATATGATATAATAAAGATCGTATGTATTTCTAGTTCATACTTATGAGTATTTGATAATAGATTTAGAAACAGCAATATTATAATGTTCAAGGCATGATAAAAATATATTGTTGAATAAAAGTAATTGATTTTATACAAATAATTTGTATATGTCGGATTAAAGAAGACTATTATACCTAACATAAATGGAAATAATATAAAGTTAGATAACCGAGATTATCCTTTCATGTCATGTTGGGTTAAATCAATATAATGAGAATCATAAAGTTACATTCAAGTGTGTGTGTGTGTGTGCGCGCGCGCACATCACATGTACAAAATTTAACCATTCAATACCATCATCATTCTTTCAACTAGCAAGTTTCAAAAGTTTCATACGATTCATGATAAAAAAGATATCAATTGTATGAAACTTGTGAAACTTGTTGGGTTGAAAGAATGAGATAGTATTGAATGGTTAAATTTTATACATACGATGTGTTGGACATAACAACAATTCATAAAAGGATGGTATTTGTATTTCACTATATTACTAATTTCTTTGTGTGATATAGTCATTTATTTTAGATACAATATTAATTTAAAACTTTTGAAAAATTTAAAATATTTAAATTTAAGTATAAATCAAGCATTAAAAATGTTGAACCATATCGATGAGATTGATGTGAGGAGATTTAAAATTTTCAGTTATTTATACAAGATGAAATTCTATAGCAAATACTTTTACAACTAAAATGTATAATAGTATGGACTTATATAAGAACGAATATATAGTCTGAAATATTGTCTGATGCAATATTTATTTCTTTTATACTTTTTTCCTAGTACTACAACTTAACTTTGAATGTTCAAATTAATAAGATTTCATATTAGATATGAAATATTATGATTTTGAAAGAGTCAAAATTAATAATTTTAGGATGTGATGCTTAGTTGAAGCATATATTATCCAATAAGTTTATAACGAAATTAGATAATAAAAGGTTTTAAGATATCCAAAAGGTTGATTATAATGATATAGACATCATTGAACAAAATGTTTATTTCAATGTATACTTATAGGAGAATGGTTCTCAAAATAAGTTGTGAGAGTAAAATAACATTTGAAAGATTCAAATCTCATGATAATACATCCAATTGGAACTAGTGCCTTTGTTGATAAATTTGATATATAATTTAAAGGCTTTGAGATATTGAAAGATTCACTTTCATAATAAATTAAAAGTGTTTGTTTCAGAAATAATTTTAAATTTATCATGTTTAAAAGAAGGTTAGTGAGATCTTCTTGTCTTCTTTAATGGGAATATTTAGAGACATATTGTTCATAAAGAACAAAATTTATATTTTCAATTGTTAAGTATATGATAGTCTAAAAATAAATCTTACTAGATATAAAAAGGAAATAACTTAATTGTGGGAATTAAACCTATAAAGATAGATACAAAAGTTGTTTACCTATTCTAGTCTAAGTACAAAAATAATTTATTAAAGGTGTTTAGTATTTGACATACCTAATACTTGTGAAATATTAAAGATATCCATTATTATATGTATAATTTGATATTTGAGTTCAAAGTGATATGAATATTAACTTTAGACGTAAATCTTAGTTAAGATATATGTTACTTAGAATAATAATTTTGAGATTAGAAAGGTTCAAATATAGCATTAATTGCTAAATAGGCTATAATGCATTTTCATTTAGTGGAAATGATATTAATAAGTTCCTTAATAAACTTGATATAGCTCCTTACATTATTAAGATAGTAATGTACTATAAAACATTACATTCATTGGGCACGTAAAAGGAGCTGAAGTCTTACCATATATCTAAGTATATATTTACACAATTTTTCTTAATTATAATGATAATCGATAACGAAGTTATAAAATTTAAGCAAGTGCTAATTATAGAGAATTTTGTAGGATTCTCTTACTAAACCACTATTCTATTAGTAGCATAATTGTCATATAAAGATATTATATAAGATAAACAATTAGCTTGGTACAAATAGGAGATTTTTGGTTTATGTCCTACAACCGATAAGTTAATTGTAGTTTAGTGAAATAATTATTCAAAGGCATTCTTTATTTTATACATATTTATATGTGTATAATAAAGTCTATAGGATAAGTACAAATTATAAATGAAATTATGATGAAATCATAATTATGAGATTCATATTATATTTATTTATTATCCCTAAATTATTTTTGTTCATTGTTCTATGAAGATTAAATATTAATGGAATATAAAAAGTCTAATATACGTTATATTTTTCCTTATAAAGAAAGTAGTCAATCTCATAAACTAAAGTATGAAGATACTCAAACAAACATATAGGTACTTGTTAGAGAACAAGTTCACTAAACTAACCCCATAAAAGAATTCTATTTGAAATTTTACGTATATATCTATGGAAATTCTCATTGTAATGATTGTATAAGTGATTTTTTAACTTTCAACCTCCAAAGTATCCCGTATAGGGATTATTATATTTTTATACTACTTATGACATATTCTAACTATAGATAAGTCATTCGGTAGTTATTGAATATAACATGAATTATATGGAGATAGTTGAATGATCAATATAAGGTTTATTACCCTAAAGTGATTAGGAATAATGTTTCATTATTCTTAATTAGTATTCATTTGAAAAATTCCCAGTCAAGTTGAAATGATACTCTGAAAATAATTTTCAAATTTTATTAATTGAATCAATTACTAATGGTAGATAATTGACATGATTAGACTCAAATAGAGTAGACATTAAGTCTAAACTCTACGTCTAATAAAAAAATTCTATATGAAATATCAAACTATACGAAAAAAATTTGTATAGAAAGGCTAGTCAAAACTACTTTAATATTTCTATATATTATAGTGGTCATGATGCATTGCTAATGCAAATTTTAATTTATAGATATAAATTATTTAATCACATAATTAAAAATAAATTAAACGAGTTAATTTAACTAATTCTGAATATGATTTAAGGTTATAATTTATATCCATTGTCAACATATTTAGGAACTTAATGAGTCACACACATAATGAATGAGTTGAAGAGAGATTGAGTTTTAATCAAGTTGGACTTGATTATAAACTTTGAAAAATTTTATAATTTAAATAAGAGATATTTAATAAGAAAATATCAATATGAGATATTAGATTTTGTTTGGGCATAACTACATTAAATTAAATTAAATGTAATTATAATTAATGTTTAATTGAAGTTAAAATTTTATTTTAATTAAATTATTAACATTTCCAAAACTAATTATAAATAGTCTTAGGCTTTAAATGAGCTAATACTTTCTACAATAATTGTAGAGTTCTTTAACACAATTTATGGATAATGTTAAAGGGCAAACACTTTTATTGTTAAAGTAGTTGAAATGAGCCAATTTTAAAAATGATTTTAAGAAGACAATAAGAAAAGTATCAATTTTCAAAATACGGTAAGATCATGACTGAAATTGATGTCAGAACCACGAAGATCGTCTCTTTATTTTTAAGAGGAGTCCAATCCTTATGAGGTTTTGGAGGATAAATAACCAACGTAAATTTGGTACCACTAATTGGAATTGGAAATTCGTATCTATAAAATGTAAGAATTATTCTCATAATTAGTGTGGTCCATTTAAAGCAAGTTGACAACCCTACCACTATGTTATGTTGCTCAACTACCCACCTCATTAGCTTTGTGATGGGCAAAGCATTGAGTGTTTTTTTTCAGTGGATTTATATCCATAGTTTGGTCCCTATTCTCACTGAGCATTATCATCTACACTATCGCTGTTGCTTAAGGAAAAGGATAGAAGAGCTCCAAACACGTTCAGCTCCTTGGTGATTCACGGCAATGGCTGGAGGTATATTCGCTGTTGGTTTAACTTCCGCATCTAGTTTTACATATATATTACGGTTATATATATGTGTTTTCTGTATGTGTTTTATACGTTTATGTTGTGTACGAAATGCATGCCAGAGTTTTCATAAAACGGTACCCAATGGAATGAAAATTTTCTTTATGTCAACTCAGAAAGTCTTGGTTTATAGTAAATCGAACCACGGTCCACTTGGTTAATTAAAATTTTAGATATTCATAAAAAACCTTTATTTTTTATTAAAATCTGACTTATTTTTCCTTTTGCTTTTCAATATAGAGGGTAAAATGGTAGCATACAGCTTTATATAACAAGAAAATAGGTAGCAAAAATCCTATAAAAATGACACAATCTGTTCATTATTCCGAGAATAACACAACATAACAATTAATCTAGTACAAACACTGAGGAAGGCGGGGACTAAGAAGCACTTCAAGTGGGGTTAATTTGATATTAGATAATCCAGGGCCTCCTCGCATATCAACTGGCTTGTTTGATGGAGTTTCAACTTCAAATCCATGCAGCAAAGTGGCAAGTGTAAGATTCAGAACTTGAAGAGCAAATGAGATTCCAGGGCACATTCTTCTTCCACTTCCAAAAGGGATCAGTTTAAGACTCTGCCCCCTGACGTCCACATCTTTATGGGTTGTTAAGAATCTTTCTGGCTTAAATTCTTCAGGATCGGACCACACTTGGGGATCTCGATGAATCTTCCATGCATTTATGAAAAGTCGTGTCCCTGCTGGTATGTGGTATCCGCCTACACTACAGTCTTCCATGGATTCATGTGGCAACAATGTGGGCACCGCAGGATATAACCGGAACGACTCTTTGATTACAGCTTCGAGGTAGACCAAATTTTGCATGTCTGATTCCTTAGCTTGCCTGTCTTTACCAATATGGATGTCCAGTTCATGTTGAACTTTGTTTAGAGCATCTCTATTGTTCAGCAGTAAAGCCAGTGTCCAAGTTAGTGTAACTGCTGTGGTGTCTGAAGCAGCTACTATCAGAGCCTGTGAATTGGAGAGGGGAAAAAAAACAAAAATTGTTACTAATTATAAAATATAGAAATGTTGGTATCGAACAGTAGGCATGGAATTTAAACGCAAGGACTGATCAATCTCACAAGAAAAGGCATACCAGGCACGTAGATATGTTGACCGAATCAGCATCTCTACTTGACAGATCTTTTGCATCGTCCAAAATAGACAACAAAACATCCATGAAATCTTCATGGCGCTTTGCAACACCTGAAACTTTGTGCTCTTCTAACCATTCTCGAGCAACAATCTCAAGATTTTTCGAACACTTCTTCATCGCTCTCTCAACTCCATCAAAATCCATCCACCTTAGAAACGGAAGAGCGTCGGACACGGAAAACTTCCCCGACAATTCGAAAAATGACCTCAACTCTTTTCGCCAACCACCTTTCTGTTCATCATCACTACAACATGTATATTCCACGTATCGCTTGCCGACAATTATCTTCAAAATCAGGTTCAACGCTACGTCCCAAAACCATTTTTGCATGTCCACTAGAACCTTATTCGAACCACTTGCGCTATTGGTCCATTTCAGGTACAACCCTTCTGCAGCTGCCTTTAACTCGGACTCTCGTACATGTTTCAGCATCTCAAGGCGGTGATTAGAGAGAAGTTCAACAGTGACTATCTTGCGCATTTGTCTCCAATAAGATCCATAAGGACTAAAACCGAACATGGAATAATTGTTGCCCAAAATCTCCATGGCTAGAGTTTGAGGACGACTGGCGAAGGTTCTGTCGTTGACAGTTACGCACTCCTTAGCCATTTCCCAATTACTGAGTATCAGAGTTCGATGTACACCAAGCTTGATGGTGAATATTGGCCCGAATTTGTCAGCCCATTTTGCTAGGGTTATATGAGATGGCTCAGATCCTGCAGCTAGGAGAGGAAGGTGACCAATAAGGGGCCACCCCCCGGTGACTTCAGGTGGTGGTTTCTTTTCGTACTTCTTCTTTGTTGCCACAAACAAAAAGTAAACAAATGTCGTGGGTAACAGCAGTATTATCGCTGTAACGACGGCTGCGAACGGAGATAGTAGCTCCATTGTTGCTTATCTTGATGATCTTATTAGAGAGGAGGCCAGTCTTATATAGAAACTTGCTGTCATATGTGATCGGAATATCGATTTGACAAGTCTTCGTCGTTTTCCATCGCAGATACTTTTCAAAATAGAAGAGCCCAAGTGGATAAGAAGATCAAATTTGACGAAAATATATGGTGGAACTTCTGTCACTTCAATAATTTCGCAAGAGTGAGAGTGTGGCAGTGAATGAAAACTCTCTTAATTATTTACCCTTTTACTAAGCAATGTGATTGGAGTATGTTGTCATGAAAGTCATTGTTTAGAGGATAATGGCAAATCATTTTCGTATTACGTATATTTTCAAACCCGGCGTCTTGTATTACTAGTAATTGTTAAGTGGCGTTGCTTTGAGATTAGTTAATCCAATGCTCTCGCTCATATCAACCGGTTCACCTAATGGCGTGGAAAAGTTCAACTTTTGTAGCAAGTTGACAAGTTGTGTAACCTGAAGAGCAAAAGAGACTCCTACGCTCGTGAAAATCTAGAAGATATAGTTTGGCAAAAATTCAGTTCAACTACAGTTACTTTGAATTGTTTATGTGTTGTTTGATATAAAGCAACTGTGTCAGTAACTATAAAGTTTCTAATACAAACAAAAATAAAAAATTAAACGCAAAATAAATAAATCAACACTTAAGATTTGATAATGCAGTTCGACACACATTGTCTATATCTGCGGAACCCTCACCCAGCTTAATCACTTTCACTAAGGAATAAAAAAAGTTTTACTCAAGGCATTACAAAGCCGACTCACTCAACCGTTAACACCATCTCTCGTCTTTACAACCCATGAAAGTAAATAACTCCTAATAGCACGATCACCTTGAGCTAACCTTAACAGAGGATTTTCTCAAGAATGTACGATAATAAAAAGAAGATAATAAAACAACTTAAGTGATTCAAATAATAAAGGACATAAACAAAGACACTTGAGAATTCCGCTAACAATGTAGCTTTTTCGACGAAAAAATGGAAAGTTGTCCACTAAGAAATTTGTTGTTGGACCTTCAATAATGTCACTGAAATATCTCACGCACAGTAGTAACAAAATGCCTCATATTAACAAACATTTCATCAGTAAAACATCATTATAAAAAAGAGTTGCAACCACACCAAAAACATTTGGAGGTTTTCACACATAACACAATAATCAACAGCCCAGAAAATCAGGCAACCATTGGCGAAAAATGCAGCTGACAATCTAGACAAAATCACAACAAAATCAGCCACCAAAAATAGTTCAAGATCACCGAAATTACAATTGCCAAGTCATCATGTTGTAGTCAGCTTTCCCACATAATTCAACAATTCCCGCAATAGGTAGAGAAAAACAATTTTCCAATATCGATAATATAACCAAAAACTTAACTACCTTAGATAGATGAAAACTACGTTGCCAAAATAGGCTGTCAAGTAGAGTTCAAAAATCACCAAAAATCTATATCTTATCTTAATCAAGATATGGTGATTCGATTTCATTTAAATCCTATCATGACTAGGATTTTTATCTTAAATAAACCTCATCTTTAAAGAGTTCCACATAAGGTAGAATAATTAAAGTTGTCCAATTACAAATAATGCCAAAAATATCATAACACATATCTTAACAATCTCCCCCTTTTTAGCATTATTTGTCACATATTGAAACTCCCCTTAAGAAGATAATTGGACACACAACATCAAGTCCACATAACTTATAGGAACTCCCCCATCAAGTCCACATAATATATAGGAACTCCCCCTTAATCAAACATCGAGTTCTAACTAACATTCAAGTTCACATAACAACAAGTTCATCAAGTTCACGTAAGCAATTGGCAAATATCTACATAAACAATAGTCCAAAGTTAACAAAAACAGCCACAATCACTACATCATCGATTCTCCCCCTTAGGATGGAAAGATGTCAAAAAGCAAGACTGCTTTCAATGTGATTAATCTCAACGAATAAGAAGGCATAAAAATCAATAGTAGGTACAGTGGAAGAATCATAAACACGCCAATATGACAATTTATCACCAGTCAAAACAATAGTCAATATATCATTACTCATATCAAAGCCATCTGCATACGACCGATTAAATTCACAAACCCCAAAAATGCTTTCAACGAATCATAATCAAACTTAATCAATCTCCTCCTCTGTTAAGTTATTATTTTGTGCTCCTTTGTATAAAAATCTCTTTAATGTGTTGAAATTATTATTCAAAATTAATAGACTTGTTTCTTAATTGTTCTCAGATGATTTTCAACACTTGAAAGATGAAATTGAATCAAAAAGATGCAAGGAAGTAAAGATAATTCAAATTCCCAGACTGGCAGAAAAATAATTGACTAAGTGTGGGCATGTGCAAGGACAGAGAATGCTTGCAGAATCCATTTTGAATTCAGATTTGATTCATCTAAGATCTTTATGATCTTAAGAATCAAATTGTTATCTTATTGATGGGGATCTGCAATCTAAATATGTGAAAAATATATCTGCTGAAGATAATGACAAAGTAGGGATGAGGAGGACATCGAAAAGCATAAAAGAGGACATTTTTACTATTCACGTATGCATTATAGGGAGTTTACATATTCTGCAGTATTTTTCTAGGATTTTTCATATTTTCTGGGAAAAGACCAGGGATGGAGACTTTGTATTTTGCTATTTCTTTGTTCGTTTTTACTTTCATTATGAGTAGCTAAATCCTTCTTCTTGGTTGAAGGGAACCGCATTATCATCTAGTATGTGTGAGATTTCTAAATAAAGTTTGATTCATTGATGAATATTGAGTGTCTTCCGAATTGCTTTTTATGATTGAATTAATTGATTTCTAGGGTGCACAACTAGGAATTGATTTATTTAATAGCCAGATTAGTAGGATTTGACGTTCAGTTTTGCTAATCAAAAGTGGCAATTAGGGTTATCGTCTTTACGTTTGAGTTGGAAATCTTAACAAGGTACTTAACTTGATTAAATGTATGTGGTACATGTGTTGTCTTGTTTATTGATTTCTTAGTTCTTAAAGCTATTAATCAATTCAATTTAAGATCGTATCTAAGTTGTTAACTAATAAGAATGTTTAGAATACAAGTTTCTATTCATTTAATCTTAAGAGAAAACATCACCCAATGAATGTTTGTTAGTGGACTGAATTTTATATCGAGGATCCATATTAGTGTGATAACATCGGTGACCTGAAACCAAGGTTTGTTTACAGAATTTCCAGATTTGATTATTTTTGTTAATTTTCAATTTTTGTCATTTTAAATTCTCAATTTCTGTGAATTAAAACCCCTCAATTTGTTTTAGTTTTGAACTCGTATAATCTTTATCGTTACAATTCCTTGTGGGAACGATCTCAACTCTTCACTAACTACATTTTTCATTACTAGAGTTGGTATTAATTTGGTTGCAAATGACAACGGTACCAAATTTTGGCGCCGTTATCAGGGAAATTCTTGACGGTATGTGTATGTTACATGAGTAGACAAAACTCAACTGATAGTTGATTTAGAGATCGAGAAGACAATCAAGAGGTTACAAAAACAAACGAAACAACAGCGTCAAGTGTAGAAAATAGAAAGGATGGCTGTGATTCGCACTCTTCGTGAACTAGCTGCGCCCATGGATGCTCAATAGCCCCATTGGATCAACTTTCCAAATTTAGGTGACAACAATACTTTTGAATTAAAATCTAGGCTGATCCATTTATTACCTATTTTTAGAGGTCTACCTGGAGAAGATCCTTACAAACATTAAAGGAATTTGACGTAGTTTGCATAGGAATGTGACGGAAGAGCAAATTAAACTAAGAGCCTTCCCATTTTCTCTCAAAGATGATGCTCAAGATTGGTTGTACTATTCAGCTGGCGAAATGTGCAAACATTGGCTGAAATGAAGAGGCTTTTCTTTGAGAAATATTTTCTAGCATCAAAAGCTACCAACATTCGAAAGGAAATTTGTGGCATTCGAAAACATACAGGAGAGACACTTTACGAATATTGAGAAAGATTCAAGAAACTTTGTGCTAGCTAACCCCATCACCAAATAACTGACCAGTTGTTGTTTCAATACTTCCACGAAGGTCTTTTGCTCACAGATAGGAATATGACTGATGTTGCAAGCAGTGGAGCTTTAGTTGACAAAACACCGATAGCCGCAAGGGATTTGATAGTGAATATGGCTTTCAATACACAACAATTTGGGATACGTGCTGGGCATAGTTCAAAACACGTCAATGAGGTGAATGTGACAGCATTGGAGAAAAGATTAGATGACCTTACATCTTTGGTGCGAAAAATTGCGGTTACAAATAAAGAAGAAGCAAAGGTATGTGGAATATGTTTGATGTTAGGACACTCCATTAACACATGTCTGGTTTTGCAGGAAGAAAACGCAGAACAGGTAAATGCTGTGGGAGGTTTTACTGGACCAAATCAGAGAAAATATGACCCATTCTCCAACACCTATAATCCGGTTTAGCACGACCATCCGAATTTGCATTATAGGAAATCTCAAGTATAGCCAGTTACCATAAATTTCTAGCAATTTAGACAACCATTTGTGCCTAGACAAAATCAACACTTAACATCCAATTCCGAAGGTAAGTCTTCCTTGGAAGATATAGTTCAATCTTTGGCAACTAACACTTTGACATTTCAGCGGGATACTCAAGCTAGTATTCAAAATCTTGAAAATCAAGTGAGCTAAATGACAACTGCCATAAATCGATTGGACGCACAAAGTTTTGGAAATTTTCCAGCACAACTAGAAATCAACCCCAAACAAAGTGCTAAGGCTATCATGTTTCGGAGTGGTAAGGAATTGAAGGAACCACCTCCAAAATTTCTAGAAGAGAAGTCAAGGAAGAAGCAACAAAGGAGGCACCTGAAAAACCAGAAATGACGCAAACATGTTTGCAGAATCTGGTTGTGCAACCCCCTTTTTCTAGTCAATTTGCCAAGGCAAACAAGGAGGAGCAAAAGAAGGAAATATGGGAGACTTTCAGAAAGGTTCAGGTAAATATTCCTTTACTTGACAGATCCTACGGTATGCAAAATTCCTTAAGAAACTTTGCAGTTCAAAGCAAAAATTGAAATTTAATGAGAAAGTGCAATTGGGGGAGAATGTCTCAGCCTTTTTACAAAAGAAAACGCTTCCACTTAAGGGTTAAGACCCAGGTATGTTCACTATCCCATGTCAAATTGGTGATTTGAGAATTGAAAAGGCTATGTTAGATTTGAGTGCATCCATAAATGTCATGCCTTATAATGTTTATAAAATTTTAAACATGGGACCTCTAAAAGAAACTAATGTAGTGATTCAATTAGCAGATCATTCAATTGCTTATCCAAAAGGTATGTTAGAGGACATTTTAGTTCAAGTGGGGGATATTTTTTTCAGCTGATTTTTATATTTTGCAGATTGAGAGTGAGGATGCATCTTCTTCCATGCCAATTTTATTCAGAAGGCCATTCTTAAAAACCACTAGAACAAAAATTGGTGTTCATGATGGGTCATTGACTATGAAAATTGATGGTGAATTAATTAAATTCAATATATACAATGCCATGAAATTTTCAGATGATGAATAACCTATTGTTTTTATGGATTTTATTGACACATAAGTGTAGGAAAATTCATTAGTGAGGGAAGAGATGAACTTGAAACAATCTTAGAGATGGGAGATACATCACAGTGGAAAGACATCAAGGATTCGGTATTGCCCAACAATGAATTAGAAATGTTGTTCTGCCATTTGGAAGAAACCGAACCATTAATAAGACAACTGTCGTATATGGACATGTCCAGAAATAGCACCAAGTTGTCGCCGTTGTTGGTCCAACCACAAACCTTGGATTTGAAGAGTTTGACTAGCCATTTGAAAAACATCTTCTTGGGTGAACAAGACACGTTACCTGTTATAATTTCTAATATACTTACTCTTTTGCAGGAAAATCAGTTGATTCATGTGTTAAGGGAGCACAAAGAGGCTTTTGGTTGGATAGTGGTAGACTTGAAGGGTATTAGTCACACCATTTGTATGCACCAAATATTGATGGAAGATGAAGCCCAGGAGGTGAGACAACCCCAACGTTGTCTAAATCCACCCATGATGGAAGTAGTAAAGAAGGAAATCTTAAAGCTTCTTGACACTGGAATCATTTATCCAATTTCGAATAGCAACTGGGTAAGTTTGGTCCAGGTAGTTCTGAAGAAACCTGGGGTAACTGTGGTACAAAATAGTGATAGTGAGTTAATACCCACTCGTGTTCAAAATGAGTGGAGAGTCTACATAGATTATAGGAAGCTAAATTCGGTTACTAGAAAAGAACATTTTACGCTTCCATTTATTGATCAAATGCTTGAAAGACTTATAGGTAAATCTCACTATTGTTGTTTAGATGGTTATTCAGGGTATCACCAGATTTTGGTTGCATCTAAAGACCAAGAGAAAACAACCTTCATATGTCCATTTGGCACCTTTGCTTACCAAAGAATGCCATTTGGTTTTTATAATGCACCAACGACATTTCAAAGGTATATGGTAAGTATTTTCTCTAATCTTGTGGAGAATTGTACGAAAGTTTTTATGGATGATTTTACGGTTTATGGAGAATCTTTAGAAACATGCATTATCAACCTTTAAAAAGTGCTTAAACGTTGCATTAATACTAATTTGGTTTTAAATTATGAAAAGTGTCATCTTATGGTAGATCAGGGCATAATTTTAGGTGATACAGTCTCTTCTAAAGGAATAGAAGTTGATAAGGCAAAAATAGATGTTATTCGATCTTTATCTTACCCCGCGACTGTATGGGAAGTTTGTTCTTTTCTTAGTCACACAAGATTTTATCGACGATTTATCAAGAATTTTTCCAAGATTGTGTAACCTATGTGTAGACTACTCCAAAAAGACGTGAGGTTTGATTTTGATGAGCCACGCAAGATTGCATTTGATGAACTCAAGGAACGACTAACTATAGCTTCGATTATTCAACCACTAAAATGGGACATGCCATTTGAGCTAATGTGCGATGCTTCGGATTATGCAGTTAAAGTAGTGCTGGGCCAAAAAGTGGCCAATGTACCTTATGTTAGTTATTACAATTCCATGACACTTAATGATGCTCAGAAGAATTATTCCACAATAGAGAAGGAGTTTTTGGCTGTAGTTTTTAGGTTGGAGAAGTTTTGGTCATACTTATTGGGCACGAAAGTGATCATTTATTCATACCATGCAACTCTAAAATATTTGGTGACTAAGAAAGAAGCCAAGCAGAGATTGACTTGATGGATTTTACTTCTTCAAGAATTCGATTTGGAAATTTGTGACAAGAAAGGAGTTGAAAATTGGTGGTCGATCATCTAAGCAGGATCATTCCGACTAATGCATCTGATGTTCTTGACGACAGATTTTCGGATGAAAGTCTCTTCAAAATTAAACAGGTAATTTCATTATATGCTGACATGGTAAACTTTTTGGAAACTAAGTCTCTACCTAGTGATTTATCTATAGTTGAAAAGAATAAAATTAAACAAGAAGTTAAATATTACATTTGGGATGAACCTCATCTTTGGAAATTTTGTGCTGGTCATATTGTCAGAAGATGTGTTACAAATGATGAAATTCCTTCCATATTAAATTTTTTCCATTCATCTATATGTGGGAGACACTTTGGTCCCAAAAGAATAGCTCGAAAAATTCTTAAATGTTGACTGTTTTGGCCTAAGTTGTTTTATGATTCTTAAATGTTTTGCAAGTCTTGTGATCTTTGTCAAAGAACAGGTAGCTAGGCGTTATCTCCTTCGTACCTTTTTTTGTTTTTTTAATAAACAACATCAATATAGTTCAAGAATGTAAAGCACACAGTCCCTGTGCCCTTGAAGAAATTCAAACATAGCCTTATTCCTCATCACATTATCTCTATCATCAACAGTACAGTTGGTTTCTTCCTCCGAAGCAACTAACTAGTTCTCTATCTAACCAGTTTATTTTATAGTAACAACTAACTATAGATTTGGACAATTTCTAGTATTAACTCCCTTGCGTGTCTATTATGATGTGTGAAGCTGATTTTTTCTAACCCAAGTTTGCTTTGGTAAGATTGGTTGCTGCTGAAAATTCTTCAAATATTGTTGGGATTTTCTGTTTTGAGCTCTTTGAAACAACATTTGTAACAACTTGTAGCAATTTGGCCTTATGTGACCCTTTACACCACAAAAGTGATAGGTAGGCACAAACTTTCTTCTTTTTTTTAGTATTTATCCTTGCTTTATTGATCTTGCTTCTTTGACAAATCTAACATCATTATTTTGTTCATTATTCAACTTAGAACATTCACCTTTTTAACCAACACCTTAAAAGGTCTCTTTTGATCTTACCAATTTCCAACAATTGTTCTAACTTTTCGGTACCTCCATTTAACATCCTTATTCTTTTTTGAGTATTTACCAGCTTCAACTTTATTTCATCAAGCTCATCTATTGTAGATAACAACTTCTTCTCAAGATCTTGAATGATATTCTTCATGGTAGAATTTTCCTTCTTTAGTTTCTCATTCTTCTTACACGTTTCCACCCATTTTGCATACATTAACTCATAAGCTTTGCAAATATCCTCCTTTTTGTATTCTAAATCAATGTCATCACTGTTATAATATGAAATAAAATTTTAGGCTGATTCATCTAAGTTTTTGTCGTTAGTTTCTTCACGAATTGCTACTAAGGAAGCAACTGAACTTTTTCTATTTAAAGCAACCAACGCAACAATATTATTAGCAATTTCTTCTTTGCTGCAGTACTTACTTTCAAATTCATTTTCACTCCAAGTGTTGGTGTATGATTTCCTTTTTCTCCTTTTAAAAGGGTTAGCACATTTTTTTTTACATATGTCTGAAACCTTGACACTTATAGCATTGTATCTTCTTTGTTTTTGCTTGTTGTTTGAAGTAATTGTTAGAAGAACTCCCACCATTATGTCTACACTCAGGTTTATCTTTCTTCACTTTCTTTAACCACTTGCTGAAATTTCTTATTAGCTACACCATATCATCATTTTCATTAGAGTCGTCTCCTGAACCATTCACGGATTTAGCAACATCAGCCTGCAAAGCCAGCCCTTTGTTCTTCTCACGCTTATCTCTCAACAAGTTCATCTTAAAGTTTGTGAGAATCTCAATTACCTTATCCAAAGATAACTCATTAATGTCATAGGCTTCTTTAATAGATACAATTTTCAGTATAAATCTAGGAGGTAATTATCTCAGTATTTTCTTGACAAGTTTCAAATTTGAATACTTCTTCCCAAGTTGATGTGCTTGATTGGAAATATCATGCAGCTGATTATGAAATTCTCTGATAGTTTCACTTTCGTCCATCTTAAGCTCTTCAAATATGGTAGCCAACATTTGAAGTTTTGAAGCCATCAATGATTTTGATACCTTATGTATTGTTTGTAATGTATCATATGCTTCTTTTGCTGATTCATAAGTTGATATCATACTGAAGCATCCACCATTTACAACACTAAAAATTACATGCATTGTTAGAGAGTTATCAAGTGCTTCCTCTTCTTTACCCCTTGTCCATTCAAATGGATATTTAGGTATTACTTCATTCTTTTCATTAATCGTCTTGGATGTGACCAACCATTCAACACCAAAGTCCATACCTTGGTTCTTTATGCTTGAATAAATACTTTCATTCTTGATTTCCAAGTAAGAAAATTTGTACCATCTAATAACGGTAGCCTAGTAATTGATGCCCTTTCTTTAGTAGCCATAATTATGAAATATGGATCTGCACCAACTTGATGTACCAAGTTCTGATTCGGTGAACCGCACTTTGATACCAATTAAAAAACTGAAAGGATGTAGTTTTGTAAAAATTCTAGTTTAGTCGCAGTTGCTTTGAATTATATCTGTAGTTGCTTGATATAAAGCAACTATGTCAGCAACTATAAATTTTCTAGCACAAACGAAAATGGAAAAATTAAACTCGAAATTAACAAATCAACACTTAAGATTTGGTAACACAGTTCAACACACCTTGTCTATATTTGTAGGGCCCTCACTCAACTTAATCACTTTCACCATGGAACAACAATAGTTTTACTCAAGACATTACAGAGATGACTTACCCAACCCTTGACACTATCTCTTATCCTGATAAACCATGAAAGTAAATCACTCCCAATAACATGACCACCTTCTGTTAACCTCAACAAAGGATTTTCTCAACAATGTACGATAATAAAAAAAAAGAGAGAATAAAACAACTTAAGTGATTGAAACAATAAAGGACATAAACAAAGACAATTGATATAGGAAAAACAACTCCCCTAACAATGTAACTTTTTCAACGAAAGAATAGAAGTTGTCCACCAAGAAATCTGCTATGAACCTTCAATAATGTCACTAAGATATCCCACGCACAGTAACCACAAAATACCTCAAATTAACAAATGTTTCATTTGCAAAACATTATAAACAAAGAGTTTCAACCACTCCAAAAACATCTGGAAGTTTTCACGAAAAAACACAATAATCAATAGCCTATCAGAGAAAAATGCAACTCACAATCTGGACAAAATCACAACAAAATCAGCCACCATAAATAATTGTAGCTGCCAAGTCATCATATTATAGTCATTGTTTCCACACAATTTAGCCCAAAAAATTCACGCAACAAGCAAAGATAAATAGATGTCCAATATAGATAATATAACCAAAAAATCAGTTGCTTTAAATAGATGGAATCTACAAAAATAGGCTGTCAAGTGGAGTTCAAATATCACTAAAAATTTGCATCTTATCTTAGTCAAGATATGGTGATTTGATTTCAATTAAATCCTATTGTGACTAGGATTTTTATCTCAAATAAACCTCATCTTCAAAGAGTCTCACATAAGGTAGAATACTTATATTAATAATTTTCCTCAAGTAGTTAAAATTATCCAATTACAAATAATATCCCAATTATCATAACACATATGTTAACAACACATTCTCCGACCATTGTCAAATGGTACAACTTAATATATGAAAAATCTACACATATTTTCGTATTGGCCATCTATGTTTGAATAAATTTATGATGGTCTTATATATTGTTATTCCCCTTACGGGAAATCTGCTTTTCTTTTTTAGTTTATTACAACATGTCGCGTGAACATATGCCCATTGAAATAATAGGGTAAAGTAAGTTCCTCCCAAGACCTTAAAATGTAGGATTTTTGGTTCTCAATCCGTCCAAAAGTTTCTAAGTGTCTTAAATCTGATTAGGTTGAAAATCATTGAAGCTGGAATTGTTTCCAAGAGCTTATTTCCTAGAAGACGAGTAATGTTGGCATCTTTGTGAGCTCAGTTACAAGGAAAAAGGAGACCAGGGAATTTCCTTTTGGTTATGTTTGGTTGGATGTAAGGTTATTATAGAATGGAGTAATTTATAATAAAATGGAACGTAAATGAATGTAATATTAGAAAATTGTTGTTTGGGAGGGATGAAAGAGTTCATAATATAATACAGTTAAATATTATTTGGAAGAAGAGTTTATAATGTAATATAGTGAAATGTTGTTTATCATTTTATATTTCATCCTAAACTCTCCAAATCAAAGGTAACTTATTTTTAATATTTAGAATGGAATAAGATGTAATGTGAAAGCCTCCCACTCCATCCTATTTTATTTCATTCCATTCCATTATAAACCCCCCTCTCAAACGATAAGATAAGATTCTATTTCATTAATAACTACCCAACTAAACTTAGCCTTAGTTCTTTTTCCGGTCAATATGACACATTCTTTTATCATTGTCTGTCTTTGCAAGATTAAATCGTCCAATACAACACACACAGCTGCATAATAAGATAGTATCTCAAGATTCATGGTATGTTAGCATATGGTCTTTGCATTACATGCACATCCTTTAAATTATTAGTGAGCAAGCAATAATTTAAGACAACCAATTTATTGTTGGACTGTATGATTGATGTAAGTCACATTTATTGTGGAGAAGGAAAATTTTAATGTGTATTCTTTTGCATTAATTTCAAGCGAATATCTTTCAAAAATTTTTAAAGATTAAATCTATATTTGACCTATTGAATCAATTTCTTTTGTACCTTTATGTAGTGTTTGGTTGTTGTCCCCAATAGTGGGGACAGTTGACAAAATATAAAAATCCTGTCCCTTCCTCATGTTTGGTTGTTGTTTCCAGAGTTTTGTCCTCTATCCTCAGATGACAGAAACAAAAGTTTTTGTTTCTTCCAAAACTGAAGGACAAAATTTCTTGTCTCCGTCTCCGAAACAAAACACATAAGCAACTTCCAGAAATACCCTTCCTCCCACATAAGCAAATTTTTTATTCTTAATTATATTATTAAACTCATTATTATTATTATTATTATTATTATTATTATTATATGAAATTAATTATCTCATCATCATCATCATCATCATCATCATCATCATCATCATATTATTATTATTAATTATTGTTATAAATTTTGTACTTATTATTATTATTATTATACGAAATTAATTTCTTATTGTTATTGTTATTATTATTATTTGTTAACTTTTTTACTAA
>JAOQMR010000006.1:2690269-2700802 GCA_027563865.1 Erythroxylum pelleterianum | reverse complement strand
ACTCACGACATCTATATGATGATTCCAAAAAATCCAATTATGAATCCATATGATAATATATGTACTCCAACTGTAGAAACTCACAGCATCTAACCCACTTTATCATATATAACCCAAACTCAATTAATTAAAAATAGTCCATCTTGACCACGTAATAATAATAGTCCAATAACCAAAACACACCAGCCCATTTACGGTTTGGACTTTATAGCCTATACCCTCGAAATTCCCTTTAATCTTACCAATTTTCAACAACTTTTCTAGCTTTTCCGTGCCTCCATTCAACATTCTCAATCTCTTTTCAGTACTTTCTAACTTCATTCTAGCTTCACTCGCCTTTATAGCCTAGACCCTCGAAATTCCCTTTAATCTTACCAATTTCCAACAACTTTTCTAGTTTTTCCGTGCCTCCATTCAACATTCTCAATCCCTTTTCAGTACTTTCTAACTTCATTCTAGCTTCACTAAGCTCATCCGACGTCAACATCAACTTCTTTTCTAACTCATGTATGGTGTTCTTCATGGAAAGATTCTCTTCCTCCAATCTTTCATTCTCTCTACACGTTTTCACCCACTTTTCATATATTGCTTTGTAATCCTCGTCTTTTTTATCATCTAGGCCACTTCCATTACTGTCATAATCTGATAATAGGTCTTGAGATGAGTTGTTTTCGAAATTTTTCGATTTTCCCTCTTTTCCGACTTCAGTTACTTCCTTCTCAATTACTGTTAAGTAAGTAACTGGACTTTTGCTATATAAGGCAGCCAACACAGCACTATTCGTTTTTTCTTCTTCGCTACCATATTCACTCTTGGAATCATTCTCAATTCAGGTGCTTGTGAAAGACTTTCCTTTTCTCTTCGTCATAGTATTGACACATTCGGATTGAATATGTCCAAAACCTTGACATTCATGACTTTCCTTCTGTTCACCCTTTTGTGTCTTGATTTGTTATCTTGAATTGTTACTCGATGAACTTCTGCCATATTGTCTAAAATCGGACTTGTCCCTCTTCATTCTTTTTAGCCATTTACCAAACTTTCGTGTAAGTAGTACAAAGTCTTCGTTTTCATCTTCTGCATCATTCACACTTTTCTAGTTTCCACCTGTAGTGCCTCTTTTGTAGCCTTGTTCGCGAAACTAGGATCTGCACCAACTTGCTACCAAGTTCTGAATCGGTGACCTCGCTCTGATGCCAATTGAAAAACTGAAGGGGGTTAATTATTCCGCAAGCTTATTTGGCACCAACAAAATATAAAAACAAGCAAAATCGAAAGAAAAAAAAGCCAGAAATTTGGTAACGCAGTTCGGCACACCTTGTCTACGTTTGCGGGGCCCTCATCTAGCTTAATAACTTTCACGAAAGTACAATAGATTTACCCAAGGTTTTACTGAGCCGACACCACTCAACCCTTGACACTATCCCACAACCTAACTACCCGTGAAAGAGTTTCACACCCAATAGTACGACCGCCTCGTACTAACCTCAACAGAGGATTTGTTTAATTACTTTCACTCAAAGACATTAATAAATAAAATAGCTCAAGTGTTTAATCAACTGAAAATTAAATAACAGAAATACTTGAGACAAAGAATACTTCCCTATGAACTTGTCTTCTCAAAATAACCCAGCTGAAACTCTTCACCATAGTCGAATCTTTTTTCATAAAATAAATCACCACAGTCACAGCCATCCAAAAGAAACACATAATCACTTCAATTTTCTCACCATGAGAATAACACCTGCGACATCAAAACATATGCAGACCAACCCTTGCGCACAAATTAATTTCACCGTGGCTCACAAATCAACTCCACAGTCACCACATCTGACGCATTACACCTTGACTGCTTCTCCGTAACTTTGCAATCTGCGCAGGCCAATTACACCAAAACACGCTCACTATAAATCTAACACCAGATGCGTTATACTCTCAATCCCATTGTCTGCGCAAGCATCAGTATTTTTCAATTTTATATCACGTGGCTTTTTCTACTTCAAATAACCCCCACACATCTACAGTTGCCGCAACCTCTACACTAGGTTTCTTCAAGTTACGTGTATTCATAAACTTCTATTTTAAATCAAAGATATGTACAACTACTGTAGAAACTCACGGCATCTATATGATGATTCCAAAAAATCTAATTATGAATCCATATGATAATATATGTACTCCAACTGTAGAGACTCACGGCATCTAACCCACTTTATCATATATGACCCAAACTCAATTAATTAAAAATAGTCCATCTTGATCACGTAATAACAATAGTCCAATAACCAAAACACACCAGCCCATTTACGTTTTGGACTTCAATTAAAACACAATCTCAACTCATCATCATCAATCCAATAATTTTAATATTCTTATATGTCCAATTCAAAATGCCGAAACCAAACCAAGTAAATATAAAATATATTCTAACACGTATGTTGAAAAACTTCAACTCATCGAAACAATACTCAATTCATTCCAGTATAGCTTTAATGTCTTCCTTTATGAGAATATTATCAAAACGGTGGAGCATTTATTCCGGAGCTTCCTATGGAACTATTACGATGAAACTAGAGGGATTACTAAAATTAAATTTGCTGACATATTGTGTTCTAAAAGCAGAAGGTAGGTTAAATATTACTCCATTAAAACTCACAAACCAATCTCATTTCTAAGCTTTTTATTTCATAGAAGTTCCGAAGTTAAATTATCAAATTGTATTAAAACAGTAAAGTGTTATTGAAGACTTTGTGATTGTTTATGTAAAAACTATTTTAAATTTAATTCATTAAGCAACAATAGTTAAATTATTGGAATTTCATTATATTTATTTTTGGTTAATTTAATGTATACTTTTTAGTTTTTATATCGCATTAATGAATTATATTCAATTAATTAGAATGGTAAAGACATAATGGACTTTTAATTGCTGGAAATACATTCTATAAGTTAATAATTTGTTAATTCACAATTGTTTTAATTTAACAGATTTCATATAATCCTGACGATATTAACTTATAGGGTTTATACTGTATTATCAAGACTCACCTAACTCTACGTGTAATGCACAAACGCAGAAATTATAATCTCTCGATAATTTATTAGAAAGCATGCATAAATAATTCATTGGAACTTGAACTTTGGTGAACAACAGAATTTTTAGCATTTTCTATGAGTAAATCTCTTTGTTTAATTGGAAAATACTTTTTGTTATTTAGAAAGGAAGATGAGAGGTATATTCTTCCACTAAAATTCAATTCTTGATGCATTCTTTAGTCATAAGACGGATCATGTTCTTCATCTATAAGTACCATGTGATGGATTTGCATGTTGACCTTGTATAAATGGTCACAGAAACGCTTGTCTACTTCCAATGGACTGAATTCCATTCATCCACGCTAATAGAATTCAATTCGATTTTTTTCTCTTTCTCAGTTATCTTGCATGACCATTTGTTTGCAAATTCAATGAACAACGTGTTTGTTTTTGGTCCTTTTTTTGTTTTGTTTCTACTTTTTCATAGTACTATCAACTAAATATATATTATTAAAAAGGTTAACGACTTAGCACCACTGCATAGCAATTATCGGCCAGCTATGGATGTCTCTCTTCTGTTCTCTACTACTAATTCTGCTATTGCAGCCTTGTCGTGTCTCTTCGTTTTCCTTATCATCTCGTGGACATCAACAAGTATTATTGGGAAGTCAGGCAAGAAAAGGACAGCTCCACAAGCTGGAGGCTCATGGCCGATAATCGGCCATCTTCATCTTGTCGGAGGCCCAAAACCACCGCACGTAGTCTTGGGAGATATGGTGGACAAATATGGACCAATCTTCATTATTAAGATGGGTGTGCGTCGAGCTTTGGTAGTAAGCAACTGGGAATATGTCAAGGAATGTTTCACTGCCAATGATAGAGTATTTGCCAATCGTCCCAAAAATCTTGCGCTGGAGGTTTTGACCTATGGTGGCTACATGTTCGGGTTAGGCCCATACGGCCCTTTCTGGCGTCAGAGTCGTAAGATAGCCACAATCGAGCTTCTCTCCAACCGTCGGCTGGAGATGTTCAAAGGTACACGAGAATCGGAGTTGAGGACATCGATAAAGGAGTTATATAAATTATGGGAACAGAGAAGAAATGGTTCTAACAAAGCTCTTGTAGAGATGAAGAGGTGGTTTACCGACATAACCATAAACGTCATTTTAAAGATTATTGTTGGGAAGTCCTTAGGATACGAGACAACAGAAGAAAAAGAAGAACAGGGTAGTCATCAGATGTTGAGACGTTCGTTGAGGGAATTTTTCGAGATGACAGGAAGATTCGTGTTGTCTGATGCTCTACCGTATTTGAGGTGGTTCGACATTGGGAAACATGAGAAGGACATGAAAAGAACTGCAAAAGAACTTGACATTTTCGCCAAAGAATGGTTAAAAGAACATAAGCAAAATATTGCTACCATGGATGGTGAAAGAGACTTCATGGACCTGATGCTCAACATTGTTCAGGATGCAGACGCGTTTCCAGGTCGAGATCCTGATACTGTCAACAAAGCAACTTGCTTGGTATATATTTAGCTATCCTCTTCTCTCTTTTCTGTTAAATTACTCTCTTCATTTTGATGAAAGCACGTACTGATCTGCCTAAAGAATGAATTATAATTTTGTATATATACAAGACTTTTGCGTAGAGATAGGATTATGACAAATCAAGTTTAAGATCTACGTGGTGAGGATAGAAAATAGGGTTAAAAAATAAACCTCCTCTATAATTTTTAAATGCTCAAGCTCTTTTCAGTTTTCTCCCAAAAATCTCTTCTTTTAAACTACTATTAAAAAACAATTAAACAAGTACAGTATGAATATCAAACGTAGATTAATCTAATGTTACTAATACAATTTTAAAAAAAGAATATTGAGATTTGTTTTTGGCAATACAAGGATAAAAGTATTGAGATTTTTTTAAAGAAAGAATATTCACACTTGTTTTCTCTTAATCTTTTAAAATCTTAAGGAGTTCGATACTTTGTAGAAGCTTTTAATATATTTGTGCGTTTTTTTCTCTAACACGTGCTGCAATTATAAAACCAAGACTAAAAGTTGAAGAGCAAGTGCTCCTTACTTTTTCATTGCATGAAAAAGCTACATACAAAATATGAAGTCTTATACATGTACTCAAGACATGTCATGATGTAAAAATATCTCAAAAATAATAGATAAAAGATGTGAAAATCTAAATGTTTTTTTTGAAGAAGGTTGTGAAAATCTAAATGATAACATATAAAATTTAATTCTATCATAAAATTATGAGAAAATCAACTAATCTCATATTTAAACTATTTTACATTAATCATTTTATTAGTATTGAATTATATTGTATGCTAATTAAACAAATTTATTACTTCATCATAAAGTAGCTAGATGCTATTAAAGATTATTATCAGTTCATTTAGAATTTTGATAATCATATTATATTAACTCATATACAACATTTTTGATCTAACACAGCCTTAAAATTATAAATTAAAGATACTGTTAAGTGCAAGAATAATTTCGACACTGTGTTATATGATAAAACAAATGTAAAATAATACATGACAATGAAGGCAGGTATATATTTATATCCAATTTTTTTTTGTGAAAATAATATTTGTCTTATGTAATAAAGTTGAATTAAACTTTAAAGGAATGATTACTTTCATTTTTCTTGGAAATAACAATAAGAACAATATATATTTGACTCGATATGCACGTAACCTATTCCTAACGCTTCATACAAATTACAGGGTCTTATCTTAGCAGCTTCAGATACAACTGCCGTCACGTTGACATGGGCTCTATCTTTACTTGTTAATAACCCATCTGTCATGGAGAAGGCACAAAAAGAAGTAGATACGTATGTTGGTAGAGAACGACGAGTAGAAGAAGCAGACCTAAAGAACATGGTCTACCTTCAAGCTATCTTCAAGGAAACATTGCGCTTGTATCCTGCTGCACCTCTCTCAGTGCCCCATGAGTCGATGGAAGACTGCACCATAGCTGACTATCACATTCCAGCAGGCACCAGGCTGTTTGTTAACGTTTGGAAAATTCAGCGCGACCCTAGTGTGTGGTCGAATCCTTGCAACTTTGAACCAGAAAGGTTTCTAACAACTCATAGAGATTTGGATGTTCGTGGGCAGAACTTTGAGTACATTCCATTTGGGACTGGTAGAAGAATGTGCCCTGGAGTGTCGTTCGCACTTCCGGTTGTGCAGCTGACATTGGCTAAGTTGCTACAAGGCTTTAATTTCGCAACACCAACAGGTGAACAAGTGGATATGACAGAGAGCATTGGATTAACTAACCTGAAAGCAACGCCTCTGGAAGTTCTCATTGAGCCAAGGCTTACGCATCGCCTATATGACTAGGTTGCACGTTACCTATACTTATTTTGTCTTTGGTTCTGTAGGGAAGCTACTGTAATACTCGTGTATTGTTCTGTTACCTAATTTGTCTTTGATCCTATTGGGAAGCTACTGTAATGCTCGTGTTGTTTTGTTGAAGAATAAAGCCATTATATTACATTTATCTTGGTGTTTTTTCTACGTAGACACTACAAGACTCATCGCATGACGAAGGGTAACAACATGTTGACTTTTCCTGCCAAGCCTAACTCCTACATTACTTCGCTTTTGTGTATGCTCCGTCATTAACTCCCTTTTGGGTGCACAACCGAAGACAATTACCAAATTATCTACTTTTCAAAACACGTGGAAACACATGGAAGTGATTCATTGACGTCTAGTGAAGTTCAAGTGGCTCAAATTTAATGATAACTATATAATATTTCAAAATTTAAACTAGATTTATTTTCTTGTATAGATAATGATATTAATAAACTTTGCTTATCGACGTTCGGAAGGATCTTATCATTTCGAACAATTAGTTACAGAAATTTTTGTTCCAGCAGAGATGATATTGAAAATTCAAAGTCAACTTAGAATTAATACGAAACAACGACTAGTTAACGAAATTAACTATTTAAAGAAGAGCAACAACACTTGTGAAGCAACAAACATACATAGACTTTTGAAACACTTGAGCAACATTTATATTCTTGAGAATCATATTATTTTTATTGTGCCTTAGAAAGTGAATTCACTATATCAAGAGAGAAATTATTATTTGAGAAATTATTTGGAAACCGCAAAAGATCTCATACAATCTCAATTAACTGGTTAAGAGGAAACTTAATGATTCATAAAGTCAAGCTTAGGCGAGATGAAGGATCCTCATACAAAAGAGGAATGACACTAAAAGAAGTTGATGAATCAAATCCATCAAATGATTATGAAAGTGATACTGAGTTGCAAATAGATGGAGATCAAGAATTCAACTTCATGGTCAGAATATATGTCTGCTTTTACAAAAAGAAGCTCATGAAGAAAAGAGAAGGAAATAAGAAAACTAGAAACAATAGATTTCTATCAAAAGGTAGCAGCGCCAATAGCAATACACAAAATAATCAAATCATATGCTATTACTGCAAAAAGCCTAAACACATAAGATTAGAATGTCTTCTTCTTTAAAGGGACAAGAAAGAAAACAGAAAACCCAAAAAGCCTGCTATGACTCTAGCTTAGTCAAATGAGGATTTTGATAACTTTGATGAAGAAGAGCCTGAGGAAGTCAACAACATTTACTTTATGGTCGAATAAGGAGATGATGAGTTATGGTTCACAACGGAGACAAAGGAAAATCAATGGAAACTTGATAGCGGCTCTTTGAGGACAGGTGAAACATCACATTTAAACTATATTGAAATGAAAAACAGAGGTAATTTTGAATTTGCCGATAAAAACAAGGCAAAGGTCACTTGAATTGGTAAAATCATTGATTCTAACTCTGCTTCTATTGATAATGTTCTTTTTGTTGATGGATTGAAACATAACTTGCTTAGCGTAAGTCAATTATGTGATAAAGGTTACAAAGTTACTTTCTATGCATCACATTATGAAATAATTGACAATCTTAATAATAATATTGTATTCGTTAGTCCTAAAAATCAAAACATATACTATGCTTAATTGGAAGATATATCTTCTCAAAGTGACAAATGTTTTGTCTCAATAGAAAAGGATTCACTTATCTGGCACATAAGATTTGGCCATGTTAGCGTGAACATTTTATCAAAATTGTCCAAAAATGTGTTAGTAAGAGGACAACCGAAATTGAATTTTGAGAGAAATCAAGTTTGTGAAGCTTGTTTAAAAGGAAAACAAATCAGAAGTAGCTTCCGTCCTAAAAATATTGTGACTACAAACCAACCACTTGAACTTATGCACAAGGATTTATTTGGTCCTACTAGGACTCAAAGTTTTGGTGGCAAACACTACAATTGTGTTATAGTAGATGATTTTTCCAGATTTATATGAGTTTATTTTCTGTCAAAGAAAGATGATACTTTTGAAGTCTTTGAGAAGTTTTGCATGAAAGTTTAGATTGAAAAAGGGTACGACATTACATTGGTTCGAAGCGATCATAGAGGAGAATTTGATAACAGAAAATTTGAAGACTTCTGCAATAAAAATGGTATAACTCACAACTTCTTAGACCCAAGGACTCCTTAGCAAAATGGAGTTGTTGAGAGAAAGAACATGACTCACGTAGATATGGCTAAAACAATGATATGAGAAAGTGGCCTACCTTATGGTTACTGGGTAGAAGCCATGTCAACCGCTTGTTATATACTTAATAGGTGTCTCATAAGATCTATTCTGAACAAGGCCCCCTATGAACTATGGAAAGGAAGACAACCAAATGTTACTTACTTGCGAGCATTTGGCTGCAAATGTTTCGTTCTAAACAATGGAAAAGACAACCTTGACAAGTTCGATGCGAGATCAGACAAAGCTAGTTTTTGGGCTACAGTATTGCTAGTAAAGGATTCAGATTATATAATAAAAAGAACAAAGAAGATAGAAGACATTACAAGAAAAATGAAGCTTATCGACAAAAATTACCGACGAAACATCTACACAATCCGTTGGAAAGCTAAGTTAGCGATGAAATTTATCGATGGAGAAACAACCGTAAGTAATAATTTGCAACAAATCACAGAATGTCCGTCATAAATTTACCGACGAAAATTTTATGTAATCATCGGTAAATATACTGACGGTTATTCTGTGCTCTCTTTGGTCAGTAAAGTTACCAACTAATAAGATATGTTCGTCTAATTCCATCGGTAAGTTAATGTTGTCATTACCGACGGTCATTAATTATCAATCGGTAAATCGAATAGATTTTATCGATGAACTTTGTTTTTTTATCAGTAAAGTTACTAAAAACATTTTTTTAAATTTCCCTGCATTAAATTTTATTTGATGATGTTATGGTTGATGCATAATTTAAACAGTTATGAATTATCTGTTGATAATATTTTGATTTGTTTCAACATTTAATTTGTTAAAACGGAACGTTGATTGATGGTATAAAGTAAAAATTATCTTAATTGATAGCAAAAAATTATTTTGTATATAATAAGTATTTGTAATACATATAAAATGACTACAAGTACGCTATTCATTTGGTGACCATGGACGCTTGTTGATGTCTAAACAAAACAATATAAATTAAATTATATGTAGACCAATTAGAGGCTAGTGCACTCTGTCAACAAGTAATATAAAATGGTAAGAACCGGATATCGTACCCAAGGGAATTTCAACATGCAAGACAATTAAATTAAACGATGAAAAATTAGTCAAAAGATCAAGAATTGATTGATTTGAAAATAAAATAAAATAAAGTAAGCAAATCAAGGAAATATGAAAAATGCAAGGTATGAATTAAAACGACTAGATTTAATCAAATGACAGAAATCGGTTAAGGTGTTAGATTTCAATTGGTGTTAATGGACATTTTTGTATTAATTTTTGATACATAATTTGCTTAACTATTGTCCATTTAATATTTAAATTGCATTAATTAAGAATTATCTGTTTTAATTTTAGACACATATTGGATTTGGAAAATGAGAGCAAAAAGTCACAAATTGGGAGCCTTTTACACCTACCAAATTAAGTCTGGCCTAGCATAAAATTTTTTGAAGCTAGTAGGCGGTGGGGGAGAGAAGATTTTAGAAGAATATTGCTGGCGGCACAGAGAAGAAAATAAGGCGTGAATAAAGCAGCAGATGTTGGCGTGGACTGGAGAGAAAAAAATGAAACCAAAAGCGACTCCTCGTTGCACTCAAGCCACCAATCAACAGTCAACAGCAAAAAGAAAAAAAACACCAAGAAGAAGACAACAAAAATAGCAGCTCATTTTTCATTAAAACTCTCCATTCACGCACAAACATACAAGCCGCCGTTGCCAAAATTAGTAGCTGAGATTTTAAGAAGATACGAGAGTAGGTGGAAGATGAAGAAGAAAGTAGGAGGTGGAAGCACGTTAGCATATCTTTCCTCTAAAAGCAGCCTCCATATTTGACTGACGCAAAAGAAAACACTCCCAAGGCTGCTTCGCATACACCACCAGCCAAAAAAAGAAC
>JAOQMR010000006.1:2605343-2616753 GCA_027563865.1 Erythroxylum pelleterianum | reverse complement strand
AGGAGTTTAATCAATGTCGTTTGATTGGACGAAAAGGTAAACAAGAGCGACAAACGATCTTGAAAGAAAGGCAAAGCTAAATTCTGGAATGAAATAAGATAATCGTTCGCAGAAAACATCAATAAGGCCTATTTATAATGGCCAATAACCCTAATCCAAAACCTGACAAGATTAGGAAAATAAAAGATAAAAAAATAACAAAATAGTCTTTTTTTTAAACGTAAAAGTGGGCCCCTAATGTAGGCCTTGTTTCGCATCCTGCCGCAAGCTTTGCCGCATTCAAGATCTTCCATGTAATCCAAAGTTAACTGGTCCGCATCTATGAGTGAGGGTCAAAGGAGTGAGTCCAGATCCTCTGTCCAATATTATGGTGCCTTATTGTGTCTAATAAATCTCATTCATTTATTTATGTGTGTTCTGCATGAATTTTGTGTGGGTCTTGTAAAATAAATGACTAAGATTCTATAAGACAAAATAAGATAGAGTAATATCGGATAAAATATCTCAATTTCAAACGAGTTTCACGTGAAAAAAAGTAACATTACAAATGATTAGACTCTGGAGGAAAAGCGAGAAACTTCCCAGAAAAAGAGGGTTAAATTGATCATGAAGGGTCTCGCAGTTCAATGTGGTTAGGTGATGCTATTTTCTATCAACAGAAGACCAAAGGAGTGTGAAAAGAAGAAACTCTCCCCACATATCTTTCTACCACGCATTCGTTCCAATCCAAAATAACAACCTTAACCGCTGTTCTGTTTCTGACGAGTCAGCCTATGTTCAGTTCGTTCATTCAAGGCAAAATATCAATCTCAGGGTCAATCATCTCCCATCTCTTGACCACAAGCCATTCTTGTTCTCTATATTTCAACTTTTACAACTTCAGTTCTGTCTGTCAAGACCTATGCAACTTGAAACATGACCTTTGCAGCTTCACATGCCATCTTCTTCTTGGCAAACCTTGTTATTTCACTAGTCTCAGCTGATACATCATCAAGGTGCAACCCAATATGTGGCAAAAACCATCTTTCATACCCTTTTGGATTCTCGCCTGGTTGCCTTATTCCTTTGAAGTGCAGCCCCACCGGAGATTTATTTATGGGAGAGTTTCCGGTCGACTCTGTAAATGAAGATACTATAAAGATCAATCTTGAAACCAATTGCACCAGACCTGTTCAAGTCCTGCAAACTCTCTTTTCCAACAACTACCAACCAAAATCAACAAACGCTATTCTTTTGCATAACTGCACGAAAGTCTCATCCTGTAATTTAACTATCTTAAACGTGGAGACTCATTTTGAGACGGTTAAATGTTCACAGGATAGTAATATTAGTTGCTTCAATAAAGAAACTACTGATTATTTGTTTAACCACAGTGCCTTGCCTAAACTTCTCAAGCAGTGTCAGTACCTTCTGTCGTCGATATCCGCAGCGTTTTTCCAGCATGGTCATCTTATGTCTTTGGATGTTCAGGTGATGGGGCTAACATGGTGGCTTCCAGGTGACTGCAAGTGTTCAAAGGATGCTGACTGTACAAAATTCAATACTTGGAACGGAAGAGGGTATCGATGCAAGTGCAGAGATGGACTAATCGGCGATGGATTCGCCAGTGGAGTCGGCTGCCGGAAAGGTAAGTTCGGTTCCCATAATTGAATGAAGTAATGGTATCAGCATCACCTACCTACCTGCTAATGACTAACGTCAAAAGGAAAAATTTTGTTTAATAACACTTGCATCACTTATGATTGTTATGTATCTTGCAACCCATTATTCAGGATTTAAGATGATTTTACTTCTCTTTTTGATATAATCATGAACTTCTTTTGGTTTTCTATTTTTCTTTTGCCAAATCGTTTCGTTTGGAGTTAAGGACAAGGATCTATAAATTCTAACACTCCAACTCGAGAGCATGTCTTGGAAGATTCTAACTAGAGTCAAACATGTAAACCTCGCTCCCATCTTCCCACCTAATTCACCGTAACATGCTATAATGGCAACAACTTGCAACTTCTCTCTATCTCTGTGTTAGACGTAACTTGGGATGACGACTGAGTTCTCCCCAAGTGGACCTCCCATCGTGATGTAGATTGGCCTAGTGGCTCTATGTTGTCCATAACATATAGTAACATTATGTGTAGGGTAAGCAATCATGGACTTTAGCATGCACAATAATTGTAGTCTAAGAATACGCACTATTCTTGCAAGTTTAACAATGAGACTTATCAAGATGATAGAATTGTATCATCAGTGAAACCATTTGGTTTTAGCCCCAAGGTTGAGACATAGCATTTTGTACAAAATTTCACTTATTAAGAGTTTTAGAAAGATTTAAATAATCTTCTATCATCAGGGAAAGATGGATCTTGTCAAAGCTTGGGAATTATTAAAATGATTAGTTAGTATAAGACAAAAGGTGATTATGTATTCCTATGTAGAAATCTAGTAGGTTAGGGGTTAGGATGTTCCTTTAGTCAAATCTAATCACACCAAAATAGAAATTTACTATACTTTGCTCATTGGTAGATAGAAAATCCGATCTTATCACTAATAAAAATTATTTTAAGTACGAAATTTGAGTAAATATTGATGACTTAACGTCAAGAATTGAGTTTGATCTAAATAATGATCAAACTTTACTTTACTTTCTTGATAATATTAATCCAACTTGTAATTTCACAAAAATATTAATCCAACTTGTACCAAGAGATGAAGGCCTCAGATCTTTCGTCCAATTTTCTTTGTACTAACTCTGTTCTATTAATCTCTACTATCTATTTATATAGGTCTCATATAAATAAATGGTTGAGATTAATGAGACAGAGTTGGTATAGAGGAAGTTGGATAGAGGATCCTGTGTCAGGGACGAAGCCTTGGCCCTATTTAACACGCACATCGATATCTTTATTAGTCAACCGTCGGAATGCTATTCAATTTGCTAATTGGAAGATTTCAAAACCAAATTTCAACAACTACATATCTTAATTGTATATTAGCTCATTAGTTTCGATGTTTGTACCATCTATTATTACCATGTATAGGATTAAAGTATTCATCCAGCTCTAGACAATTTAATACCGTTTATCTTACTTTACTGATTTTTCTTTCCTGTGAACTCTTCAGATTGCAACGCTAGAAAGTACTTATCTGGTCACTGTGGAGGGGAAACTAGAATCGCTGTTCTAACTGGAGGTGATCTTTCTTATTACCAAAATAGAAGGAACTAAAACTTTTCTATGTTAAACATCGGTAGACAAGTTGCAACATTAAGCCTGCGAAGTGTTCATGTTTCAGGTCTTATAGGTACAGCAGCAGCTTTAATGGTCTGCGTGTGGCTATGTTGCTGCTTCATCCGGAGGCATTCAATTTGGAGCGCAAAAAGTTACAAAAGATGTTGCATTACTAAGGCTACAGACATTAGTATTCCTGTCTATCCCTACAGAGAGATTGACAGAGCTACAGGTGGTTTCTCAGAGAAACAGAGGCTTGGAATTGGGGCTTATGGAACAGTTTACTCTGGTAAACTCCACAATGATTTGTGGGTTGCAATTAAAAGAATCAGACAGAGAGATACAGATAGCATTGAGCAGTTCATGAATGAAATCAACCTTATTTCATCTGTGAGCCATCCAAATTTAGTCAGGCTCCTAGGTTGTTCCATAGAACGAGGAGAACAAATCCTTGTCTACGAATTCATGCCTAATGGAACTCTGTGCCAGCATTTACAAAGAGAGATAGGTAAGGGACTTCCATGGCCGATTCGGCTTGCGATTGCCATTCAAACTGCTCAAGCTATAGCCCATCTACACTCCTTCGATCCTCCGATTTACCATAGAGACATCAAGTCAAGCAACATACTTTTAGACCACGATTTCAGGTCCAAAGTTGCCGATTTTGGTCTTTCCAGACTTGGCAGAACAGAATTCTCCCATATCTCAACTGCCCCGCAAGGAACTCCAGGGTATCTGGATCCACAATACCATCAACACTTTCACCTTTCGGACAAAAGTGATGTCTATAGCTTTGGAGTGGTTCTTGTTGAGATTATAACAGCAATGAAAGTGGTGGACTTCTGTAGGCCTCAAAATGAAGTTAATTTAGCTAATTTTGCTACTGACAGGATAGGAAATGGGAACCTGGAAGAGATTGTAGACCCTGTGATTGATCTGCATAGCGATGCCTGGACCCTATCTTCGGTGCAAAAAATGGCAGAATTAGCTTTTAGATGCCTTGCATTTCATAGAGACATGAGACCTTCCATGGTGGAAGTTGCAGCTGAACTGGAGCAGATATTGCTTAGTGGACATCCTTCTTCCAAGGAAGCCAACGACATGAGCTCAACAGAGATATCTCCTTGTTCTTTCTCATCCAATGCCAGTGAGACGCCACTAAGCTTCAGTATCAAGAAAGCTGAATTGAAACATAAAAGTTTGCTTCTGTTGAAGACGGAGGCTACTAGTATGAAATCACTGGAAGTAGCAAAGAGTGGTTCACCTGTTTCTGTTCAAGATTCATGGTTAAGTGAACAAAGTTCACCTTCATGACGCAGTTTGCTGAATAAATGGAATAACACTTTTATTGATAGCTTAGCTTAATCCCTACTCGTGAATATGATAACTTTTACAAAAATAAATAATAAAATATTAAAATATATATTTTAAATATAAAATCAATTAATAGTTATTATGTTTAAAAATGATTTATTTTATATTAATTTTAATATATTTTAAATATAAAATCAATTAATAGTTATTATGTTTAAAAATGATTTATTTTATATTAATTTTAATAAATTGAGTTATTAATCCAGAACTTGAAATACTTTTTTAATTTCAATTATCATATGGCCTAAATTTTAATTATATAAAGTTTTAAAATTTTATATTTTATAATTTAAAAAATTTATCTAAACAGTACTCAATACTAATAAATATCTTACCAATACTAAACTAGTGCATACGATAATCACAACTTGGACTTTAAGAATGCTGCTTATGCAAGTAATTATGCTCGGACTAATTATTCTTACTTACTGCAATTAGTTGGTTGATTTTCGATTAGGCCCAATAAACCCAAAACGCAGGTCCGTAATCGTAATCATGACTATTGTTGTTAAATACCTCCTCCAACCGTTGCATGATAATTAAGGATGCCAAAAAGGCCGGCGTACGTTGATCGGGCTACGAGTTAAAGTCGGGTGGACTTTACTTGTGACTCGATTGTTACTTTAAAAATGACATTTTTTTATTAAAAATAATATCATTTTTGAAGATTTTCTAAAAAATTACATATGGTGAGTCGCGAGCCGCGAGTAGGGCCACGGGCTATAGGCCACGCAATTCCAAGGCCTAGCAAGGAGCAGCCCGGTCCGGCCCGGCCCGCTCCATTGACATCTCTGACGACAATTTATGGGTCAAAGGTTGAATTTATATTTTTTTTACCGTAGTTTTGATTTTAATTTATGTTTTAACTTTTAATTTTAACTAAAAATAAAAACTATTTTTAATGTATGTTTTTATTATAAGTGGTAATTATATATTAAATAAAACTTCAAAATAAATTATTTTATTCTCTTATATAATAATTATCAATAAAATTATTTTACTTTATTAGAAAATAATTTTAAAATTAATATTTAGTAATAAAGTAATATTTATTTTAAATCTATTTTAATTATTAAAATAAAATTTTATTTCAAATTTATATATTTTGAAAATATTTTAGATTTAAATATATTTATTAATAATTATTAAATTAATTTATTTAATTTACCTATAAAATTAAATAAATTATTAAAATATTCATATTTTAATTAATTAAATATAATATCAAGATAATTTTTGTTAATAATTAATATGCAATTAATACAAATAAAAAATAAAAAGTATTTTTATAATTTTCATAAAATTAAAAATTAAAAAACTCAAATAAAATATATTTTATTAAATTTTAAAAATTATAATAAATGAAAAATAAATAGAAAAAAGGGGCTAAGCTAACACACATACTACTGTTGTCTTTAAGGTTTAAGGTTTAAGCCTTCTGCGAATAAGAAGGTAAAACCTCAGTTACTGTTTTTACTAAAACCCTAAACATGGAAATGCAATCGGTGTTTCATGGGATTCCTCCTCCGAAACTAAGATTATCTGCTCATCGTCTCTTGTCCCGTAAACTTGTAACTTTACATCCTTAAAAATTCTATCTTGGTTTCATGGTTTGAATGTGAAGGTTTTTCATACATCCAAAAGAAGCATTTTAACTAATCCTCTGTGTTTCTTAGGTTCTTGCAAGCCATGTCAGATTCAAGGATCAAGCACTTCAATTGGGAAGTGCCCAAAAATGTGCGTATCGGTATTAATCTTGTTGTTTTCGGAATTGGCGCAATTAGATTCACATTCCTGTAAATTTCTGCTTTGTTAACTCTGCTTTTTGTTAATTTTCAGTGTATATGCAGTCTGGTTTGAAGGGTGGATTAAGAGGGTTGTCAATGCCAATGTTGAAAAGAGTAGTCGTAATGAGTGGTTCTGGCTCAAATTCGAGTGATGAGACAGATTTGAAGCCTTTGGACAGGGAGGTCTATGGCGTGCCTGCTACTGTTAACAATGACGGAGTGGAGTCATTTAGTGGGAAATCGGGTTCGGTTTCGTTTTGTGGATTGACTCACCAGTCGGTAGAGGAAGGAGGGTTGATGTCAGCCCCGTTTAATGTGGATAAAAGCTCATTCCTTTGGCTGTTGGGTCCAGTTGCTTTGATTTCTTCGTTGATTGTTCCTCAGTTTTTTCTTGGCCAAACTATTGAAGCTTTCCTAAAAGATACGATTTTTACTGGTATCAATCGAATTTGGAACCTTTTCTTTCTTTTTCAATTTCTTCTTTACGTTTTCCTAGTTGGAAAATTGAGATCAGGAGCTTGACATTTGAGGGGGATATGCAAATGAGTTGAAAGAACTGGTGTGTGCATAATTTACCTGTCTAATTCATGCTAACTTCGTTGTGATTATGCCATGTGGCCTTGCTGTTTGTGATTTAATGGTCATGCATCCTATTCTTTTCTTTAACATTAAGTTGGACATTTCTTCTCTAAACCTGGACGAGGAAATTTCTTTTTTGGAGGATTTCTAGGCGCACCTTGCTGGTTATTGCTGCACGTTATGTTTTGTGTTTTCTGTTTACACCTTTTGTGAAAATATCACTCTTTTCTTCACATAGTTTCATCATTTTGCCTATTTTTGGTCCGTGTCCGTGCATGCTATTCATTTGGATTGAGAAAAGAAACAAGTAAACTCATCATTGGTACCAATTATTCATGCAGAAATCGTTACATCTTTATCATTTGAGGCCATGTTTTATGTTGGTCTTGCAACTTTCCTCCTTGTAACTGATCAAATTCAAAGGCCATATCTACAGTTCAGTCCAAAGAGGTGGAGTCTTATTACAGGCCTGAGAGGATACTTGACATCTGCCTTCTTTGCCATGGGATTTAAAGTCATTGTCCCGCTCTTCGTGGTATATGTTACATGGCCTATGCTTGGTCTACCGGCATTGGTTGCTGTGGTTCCATTCTTAGTAGGCTGCATTTCTCAACGAGCATTTGAAGCTTATGTGGATAAGCGTGGCTCATCTTGTTGGCCACTAGTACCTATTATCTTTGAGGTGCATAATTCAACACACAGCAATTTTGCTTTCATCCTTTCTAACGTGATAGTCTTCATGCTTATATTGGAACTTATTGCTTCTTTTAAAACTGATTTCACAGGTTTACAGGATATATCAATTGACAAAGGCTGCTTTTTTCGTTGAAAAGTTGATGTTCAATTTGAGGAGCCTTCCTGAATCTGCACAGTTGATGGAAAGACAAAGTGCCCTGTTTGCTATGATAGTGACCTTCCAAGTCCTTGGTGTGGTTTGCCTCTGGTCACTATTGACGTTTCTATTGAGGCTTTTTCCTTCTAGACCTGTAGCAGAGAACTATTGATTAGCTATGTCCTACTTGTCTTCTCTTTGATTATACGGCATCAACCATCTGCACAGAATGAATTCCGTAGATGTGATTTTCTTCATGCAATAGTGATCAATCAAAGATATTAAGTAGCTTCTCATCCTGGCGGAGCCTAATGCTAGGAGGTGAAAAATACCGGTGGATGTTTTGAGAGATGTTAATAGGAATTTATGATTTTGTTATAGGAGTTCATGATACAGAAGGTTTCTTAGAAAAGATCAAACACGTTTTGTGACTGTTTTGGAAGTGGCAATGAATTCATTCTTCATTCCTGCTCTGGAAAACCTGGCATGTTTCGATTTAAGTTTCGTGCCTTTAGAAGTTGGAACTTGAAGAAAAACTTGTATTTTTCACAAAGCAGTATCCATTTCGTGATCGTTTCACCTTTTCCTCCTGAGAGATGACGTTATGGTGTGAATGATAGCCATGACGATATGGTGGAATTGGTGTTTCACTGACTTTATCTTGTGATTTAAAGGCTGTGTTTAGGGTAGCTAATCTTGCTTAATTCTCCGAAGCAAGTGGCACTATGGCAAGTGATGTAAAAGTAACTGATCCTAATTTGTACACTATGGTCTAAACTTCATGTGTAATACCTTACTCATCTCAAAGGATATTTTGATAAGAAAATAAAAATCAACAAAATCCCAAAATGATGGAACTAAGTAAAAAAAACTCAAGAATGACATTTATCAGTGAAACACCCCTTTTCAGCTCAAAATTAATTATTGTTCTTTAGAGATGATTGAGTGATCTTTCTTGTTTCTATTTGGAAGGTCAAAGATTGATACATTTGTGGAATGGATCTCAACTTGAAAAACTTCAGAAAATTCCTTGACTAAAGATTGGCAAGCTAACTCAAGCAATTGCAAATCACTAAAATGACCACCACAAGCTTTTCCAACTACGTCAGACAACTGGGCTTCTCCTAGCAAACGCTTGATGTTTCCAACTCTTCGGTTCCTGATTCCACACGGGATGATGTGATCAAAGGGTGTCAAATCAGTAGTTACATTCAGAGCCAAACCGTGGTATGTAATCCAGTTGGATACTTTTATCCCAATTGCTGCCAATTTTTGATCTCCTGAAGTAAAATACCAAACCAAATGATTAGGAGAATGATGAATTCCATGCTTTCCTAGTCCTACTTTCTTGATGAGGCACATAAAACTTTACGCAAAAGCAGAAATATAAAAGCCATCCAGACAAATAAAATTGGGGAAATGTTGGCAGGGAAGTACTCGATAATGATTGATAAGTAGGTATTAGCAACTGGTAAAAATGACATGAAGTTGGATCAAGATGGCTTCGGTTGGCAAGCTCACACAGAGAGTTCAGATCTTCCAAAAGGAGATTTCAAGCAGCAACTGGCTGTAAACAAACGACTTTTACATGATTTGCAGAACATGCATACGGTGGTAGAAGTATGTTGATTCAGCTTATGCACCACACAACATGGCTAGGGATTTTGAACGGTTATCAATATCAAGTAGAGAAAAATCGTCCAAAAGTATACAGGCCAAGTTACACAAGAGAATCAATATGCAAGGTGATCAATCGCAAATGAAAAGGATAAAGAAGCATACCAACCCAAACTCCAGTTAAACCCTCAATTCGAGAAGCTTTAATGGAGAAGGACAAGGAAAGAAAACGAATGATAACCTCCTCAAGTGCCCTGAGGTACCAATGTAGATCCATCTTGTGATTTCGAAGATTGACAATTGGATACATAACGAGCTACAGACCAACAAGCATGCATCACAAGTTATGGACAGAGTACCTTAAATACATTCTGAAACTGAAATCAACTATTCCCCCACCCTAAATAGTAAATTTCAGAAACAAACACATTACGGAAGTAAATGCCAACAAAATTTCGTTTTTACCACTTCACTAAAGATTCCCAACAAAAAGAACCTTGGAAAGAATATTTTTTCAAGTTTGGCTCCATTTTATGTTATGCAGTCGAGAGAAGGTTATCTTCACTGCCACGTAATTCAATTTTACAAATAGATCCCTGCTTAAAATCAATTTCTTCCAGGAAGATCCTCAATTGCCTGTAAAATGTTCCTAAATCCTAAGTGAATTGCTAAGCAATTGCAATTTGTTCCATTTCAGGATACCAAAAAGTTGGAGAACTGAAGCCAATGTTACTTCAAAGATGTCATATTTGCGAGAAGTAACAGACCTCGATTTCTTCGAAACAGACACAATAAGGCATCAAAATCAAATTCCAGACGAGCCATTAGCAAAACAAACCAATTACCTGACCAGGTCCATGATAGGTAACTTCTCCACCTCGTTCGGTCCTATACAGATCAAAAGGAGCATTCTTTATATCGAAATTCAGGTATTCTAGAGAGCTTCCCGTCCCCATTGTGTACACTGGATGATGCTGTAGAACAATAAGCGTATCTGGGCACTCCTCATTCCTCTTAATCATTGCCTTTTTCTCACTAACGATGCTCTTCTGCCAATTCCATGCCTCTCCATACGGCACCAGATCTTTATGCAAATCAAAAAACTCACACCTTCAAAACACCCCAAATTTAGCCCGTGAAGGTCAATAAGAATGCATCACACGAAAGAAGAGTAGAAACCAACTCACAATCTGCTTTTTTCTCGAGTTATGGAGATGAAATCAGAGTCTCTTTTACTCGAAACTCGGTTCGATGAAAGGAGCACACGTGAACGAGGCGGGCAACCATAACATGGGATAGTAGAAACAGAGCAGAAGATTGAGGTTGATGCAGCCAAAATCATGAGTTATCAATATAATTGAGGACAAAATACTCAAAGAATACGGTTACCGCCAGTAATCAAACACCCCAAGAAGCAATTCCCGAATGAAAATTCTCAGAAACATCTAAGAAACTGAACTGGGTTCAGAATTGGAACACAGAACTGCTCATGAGGCGGGGAATACAAGAAAGTAAAGAAATTGGGCTTGAGCTTTGATTAAAAATGTTGGGCTTTACCATATGGCCCAACATTATGTTGTATGTTGATATGAAATTAGCAAAATTTTAAATGGAAAAAAATCCGAACAAATAAAAATATTCAAGTGGGATTGAATCTAAAAAAGAAAATAAAGTGAAAAGTGAAAAGTGACATTTATATCTTTCTGAATGCTTTCAAAGTTATTTAATTTGTAAAATTACCCTATATGAGTTGGCTTTTGTGTAGATCTAACGAGTTAGGGAGTGCGGTGGAGGGTTGGGAATGGGGAGAGTATAGTGATTACAAAACATCCTTAGTTACCTATTGACCATAATTTTGTGGTGAAAGATAGTAGGGCCTTTATTGCACCCAATATAAGGGTGAGTGAGTTGTTGGTGGACGGTGAGAGGAGCTGGGATGTGGAGAAAATCATGAGCTTGTTTAGTTTGAGGGAGTTTAGGGCTATCCTTAGTATTCC
>JAOQMR010000006.1:2583626-2598179 GCA_027563865.1 Erythroxylum pelleterianum | reverse complement strand
GAGGCTGCTGGCTTCGATTTTCTTTTTCTTTTTATTCTTTGAAAAATCACTGAATTTCAAAATTACATAACTTTTGAGTCAGAACTCCAAATTTTGTAAATTTGGTATCAATGGAAAGATAAAAGACCGCTCTACAACTTCCATAAAAGACTTAAAAACAAATTCACTCTCTAAAAGGGGTAAAAAGTTTACACAAAGTAACTATTCGTCAACTTCATCCTAAACATCATCAGAACTTTCAAAACTCATAACTCTCTATTCCCTTGTCCAAAAATGTCATACTTTATATCAATAGAAAGATAACAACAAGCTTTACAATTTTCATGAAGAACTTACAAGCCAATTCAGCCTCAAAATTTCATTTCAAACTAGCTGTCCAGAAATGTCATCTTAAGCAGTGACCCAACTTTCAAAAATCATAATTTCCTATTCTATTGTCCAAAAATTTCATGCTTGATATCAATGAAAAGATAAAAACATAATCTACAATTCTCATGAAGACCCTAAGGATAATCTCTAACTTTAAGAGGGTCAAAAGTTCACTCAACGTTTCTGTCCCCAAAAGTCCATCCTAAACATCGATAAGACTTCAAATTATCATAACTTCTAGCTCCGATATCGAAAAATTGCATACTTTATGGCTTTAGAAAGCTGGAAACATAAGCTACAACTTTCATTAAGATCACTTTGGCTAATTCTATCTAGATCAGTACAGATTTGCCATTGAAGTTTCTAAACACCATTCCTACACTTAGGATGACTTATCAACACATCAACTTCACTTACCAACACATTAACTTCACATACTCTTCAAACACAATTCAAATCTCTAACATGTCATTTCAAAGCAAATATTCAACAGCAAATTCAACAAGGAACAATATACGCATACACATTTCTCTTTCACAAAAGTCATACATAAAACACTCATTTCATGTATTAACCTCAAAATATCATTGCAATTGCTTCAATTAATATTACCCAAATAAAACATTAAACACCACTAATTCCTCATTTAATAAATCAAATTTTCAAGAAAAAGTTCGGAGTCCAACAATAAATACATATATATAATAATAATACACTTTATAATAATAAGAAATTTAATAATGTTATGAATAATAATAAACAGTTTAAATAATAACAACAATCATAATAAAGAATTTAATATTAATAATAATACTAATATTAATAACAAACCGTTTGTAAAAAACTGTTTAAGATTTATAATATTATGCATGTATACTCCGGTCACAAAAATTAATAATAATAATTAAATATTATAAGAATAATTAAATTATTAAGAATAATAAAAAATTAGTAATTATAACAAATTTAATAATAATAATAATAGAAATTAATAAATCTAATCATCATATCGAATATTATAATAATAATAATAATAATAATGTATCAATACATACATATATAATAATAATAATAAACAATTTAAATAATAACAACAATAATAATAAGGAATAATAATTGAAATTAATAAATTTAATAATCATATTGAATATAATAATAATAATAATAAATGTATAAATACATATATATATATATATAATAATAAGGAATTTAATAATGTTATGAATAATAATAAACAATTTAAATAACGACAACAATAATAATAAGGAATTTAATATTAATAATAATACTAATATTAATAATAAACTATTTGTAAAAATTGTTTAAGATTTATAATACTAAGTATATATATACTCCAACGAAAATAAAATTAATAATACTAATTAAATATTATAAGAATAATTAAATTATTAAGAATAATAAAGTCGATAATAATAAGAAGAAAATTAATAATTATAACAAATTTCATAATAATAATAGAAATTATTATAATTAATAAATTTCTTCATCATATCGAATATAATAATAATAATCAAAAGGTATAAATACATTTATATTTAATAATAATAATACACTTTATAATAATAAGGAATTTAATAATGTTATGAATAATTATAAACAATTTAAATAATAACAATAATAATGATAAGGAATTTAATATTAATAATTATACTAATATTAATAATAAAATATTTGTTAAAAATGTTTAAGATTTATAATAATAAGTATATATATTCTAGTCAGGAAAAATAATATTAATAATTAAATATTATAAGAATAATTACATTATTCAGAATAATAAAGTCAATTATAACAACTTTCATAATAATAATAGAAATTAATATAATTAATTAATTTAATAATCATATCGAATATAATAATAATAATAATAATAAGGGATTTAATAATAAGAATAATACTAATTTTAATAAATATTACAATAAATTTATATATAAGATTTATAATAATATGTATATAAACTAAAGTCGGAAAATAATAATAACAATAATTAAATTTTATTAGAATAATTGTATTAATAAGAATACTAACTTTAATAATAATAAGAAGAAAATTCATAATAATAAGCCATTTTATAATAATAGTAGAAATTAAGATATAGACATTTAATCATAATAACGAATTTATTAATAATAATAATACTAATATTAATAATAAATATAATTTAAAATATTAAAAAGATTTTTAATAATAAGAATATATACTCAAGTCAGAAAATAATAATAATTAAAAATTTTAAGGAATTTAAAATTAATCAGAATAATAAAGTTCATGATAATAAGAAGAAAATTACTAATTATAACAAATTTCATAATAATTACCATAATTAAAATTGTTAATAAATTTAATAAGCATAACGAATATTATAATACTAATACTAATTGTAATAATAAATATAACTAAAAGATTAATATAATTATTAACAAGGAATTTAATTATTATTATAATAAATTTAATAATTACTCTCCAATAAATTAACAATAACAATAAGTAATTTAATAATAATATTTAATAGTTATTAAAATAATGAAATTATAATTTATTAATTAATAATAATAATAAAATTATAATAATTATTAATAAATAATACTAAATAAATAAATATACACTTAATATCATAAATAAATTTACTAATGTCTATGAATTATAATAAACATGTTTTAATTAATAATCTTTTACTACAAAAGTCACGTAGTACATAAATAATAAAAATTTAAAGATGGCTTTGATAACAGGTTGTTGGAGAAGCCAAGCTGGACGGCGGCTTGGATTTGTCGTTTTTCTCTCCTCTGTCTGAAGTCTACGCGTGCTTTGATAATTTTAAGCAAAACTGGCGTCGTTTCTCTCTCGGACAGAGTAAGACAGGATAATGTTAGACAAGTGATCTGAACTCCAATAGTTGAGGTTTATTGGGCGCCAAAGCTTTAACAAGCGTAGTTTTTTTTTTCATTGTGTCCAATTAGGTCCACGATTTTTCTATTGGTATTGATTCTTCTAATTGTGTGAATAATTCTCGTCTCAAATACACATCTGTCTTTGCGGAAGTTTCTGGCATCCACCTATTTATTATAAATATTATTAATTTTCTTACTATTATTAGTAGTTTAGTATTATTATTATTACTATTGTTATTTTTAATCTATTACTATTATTTGTATCCTTATTGCTATTATTATTTTGTTATTGTTATTTTATTTATTAAGCTGTTTTAGTATTAACTTTATCTTCTTATTATCAATCCTATTATTCCTTTTAGTAGTTTAGTGTTATTATTACTATTTTGATTTTTATTATTATTGTTACTGTTATTTTACTATTATATTCCTTTTAGTGAGTTTCTTCTTATTATTATTATTTACTCCTTTATTCAGCATCAACCTCTCTGTACTTTCTGTATGTAGGTCTAAAGGAAACAACCTCTTTATAATATAGGGGTAAGGCTGCGTATTATAAGACCTCCCCAGACTCTGCTTTGTTGCGGGACTTCAGACTGGGTATGATGATGATGATTAATTTTTCACAAATGACCACAATTAATATAAAAACAAGATCATTTAATCATCATACAAATATAAAATTAAGATCAATACAAAGTATTTAAAATATTACAATTTCATCAGAAAATAAATAATAATTACATCAAAATATCAAATAAAAATAATAATAGATATCCTTAACTCTCTGACTATTGCAATTTACAATAAGAGTTTATGATGAGGAAACAATTAACTAGAAGAAACCTGAAATAAAAATATTTGCAATTACATTGCATATATATTTATCATAGACATCAAAATATAAGAAAAATTAAAAGAAGAGGAGAAATAAAAACCTGAAACTTCATTCAATCATATACAACATACTTATTATAATTGCATTGACCTCAATTCTCATTTGGTATAAAATCATCATCATTGAGAGGAGACTCATCATCACCATCATTCAAATTCATTGCACTAAATGACATGTCAATTCTTTTTTCATCCAAGATTATCATCCAAGTCACTCTCATCTATCAAACCAGGTTCTTCAAAAATCCAATCTACCAAATGATCGATATTATCAATACAAATTAGATTTATTGAACTACTTGTTCTATTAAGAGTTTTATTAAACAATTAAATTAAATTATTAAAAATTATAAGAAATTATATCTAACTTAATAATAATAATAACATATCTTTTCCGAAGCTTTAAATTGTATCGAACAAAGACCAAGTCATTCAATCTTTTGTGCTCCAATCAATTCTTTTTCTTGGAATAGATAAATATAAATGTGTTTTTATTCCTTTTACCTTCTTTTGCATTCACACATTAACTTAGGATTTGAATTGCAAACCTTTCCAATTCTAGAATACCACTTCTGAATTGATTTTACCAAGAAATTGTAAGTCTAAAGATAACAAAAGTTGCGTATAAAAAAAATAAAGTAACAATTAATTTTCAACAAGTAACAAAAGTGAAAAAATATGCCTGGATTAAGTTTTGTTTTTTGTCAAATAGCAATTGAGATCCCAAAATCCCCATAATACTCCTTATAAATCTCTATTTGTGAGCTTAGGAAATCTTGGATCATCTCATGGGCAACAATTATTGTAATAGTTAATAGCATTTTCCTATTAACTTTAACTTTAATTGTAAAACCTGACCTAAAATAGACACTAGAATTAAAAAATGCCCTAGTTAAGAACAACAGAGAGTAAAGTTACCTTTCTCATCTCTTATCGGTGACTGTAAGATAAAATGTATACAAAGAAGACTTATGTTTAAATTGGCCTTGATTGCTTCCTTCGCCTTCTTTATGGCATCATAAAAATAACTCATTATTCTCTTTTCATCACTATCAGCCAAATGAAACACTCTCATCAAAAGCTCATAAACTCAAATGATAAATTGACATTGAGACTAAAATTTAGTATCTTCAAGTATAATTTTGCAAACCTCTAATCCAACATTGGACCTAACATGCTAAGATGCAACTCACTTATCACTTGTAAAATTTTTCTTAACTTTTTCTTCATCGTAATAAAACACTAAAGGAATGAGAAATTTGTTGCAAATCTTATAACAACAGGACGACACAAAATCCTACCATTGTTAAAATCCTATCTCATTAAATTCAAGACTCATGCATGATTGTAGATGAACTTTGTCACCTTTTTTACTTCCTGCATAGTCTCATCAATAATAGAAAAATACCTAGTATCCCCTGTATTTTTCAGCATTAAGTCAATGAAATGTCCCATCCAAGAAGTCAAAAAACAAAGAATTATACTTGTTTTGTAATCTTCTTCTCATCACTTTATAAGTAAAATCATTGTCAGTAATAAACTGAATAATATTTCTGGCCCTACTTCATTCACAACTTCATTGAATATTTCAAATAAAGAATCAACATTCCTAGCAAGGTCAGATGTATCAATAGATTTTTAAAACATTGAGCCATTTGCAGAATAAACCAAAAAGTTAATAATAGGCTCATGTCTCCTATTTGTTCAACCATCACACATAATTGAACACCCATAAGTAGCCCAAGCAATTCTCCTTTGTTCCAAATAACTTTTAATTTCATAAATAAAGCTACTTAAAAGTTTACTTATGTAGTTATCAATCGAATGATCTTTGTATCTTAGATTGCAAGAGGCTATAACATCCACCATATGCTGATAATAAAAATATTGGGAAGCATTGAATCTTACACCTGAATCATACCACCATCTAGTCATTATCATATTTACATTGTGAGTCGCTTCTCTTGATTGCATGACACTATGAATTGAAAGTTGAGGGCTAAGAGTTGTTTGTAGTGCAAAAAACAACAACACCTGCTTTCTTATTTTCCTAACATCAGGTCCATATGCAACATTCACTTCTTACTAGGTAGGAATGCTACCACCTTCAACATTTCTACTATCATCCTAAACACCACGAAACGGACTTCTATTACCAATTTCATAATTTAATCTCTCCCTTCTATCTTTCTCGTATTGATACTCTTCAAGTAAAGTCTTCATTTGTCATTTCATATCACCACTCACTTTTTCACAAGGTTCCAAATCTCCTTTAACCCCAGCCAAATACTTCTTTAATCTAGTTATTCTTCCAACTTTCAAATTGTTTGTTACAAAACAAGCAAATAGTATGGTTCTTCATACCGAGGAACAATATAGCATGAGCCCAAATTGGATCATTGTATCCTTCTAAAACAGTTAAATTATTAAGAGTTTTTGAACTTCCTTCCATTTATCTGTAAAAATAAATAAAAATATATCAAAATAAAGAACACATAATTTCATTATCAACTACTATCACAAAATACGTATTGTTGAACCCAAAAGTCTAAACTAACACAATTACATAATACACATGTCCATCTTATATAATATAACTCATTTTGTATTATTATAACATACACATTTTAATTTCATTGAACACAACTTACCAATAAGTCAAAAACCAACAATTTAAGTATTCAACATACACAATTACACAATACATATGTCATCTTATATAATATAACTCATTCTGTATGATTACATCATACACAATTCAGTTTTATCTAACACAATTCACCAATAAGTCAAAAACTAACAATTCAAATATTCGACATACACAATTACATAATACACATGTTCATTTTATATAATATAACTCATTTTGTATTATTATATCGTACACAATTTAATTTCATCCAACATGATTCACCAATAAGTTAAAAAGCAACAATCAAGTATTCAACATACACAATTACACAGTACATATATACATATTATATAATATATAACTCATTTTGTATGATTATATTATATACAATTCAATTTCAGTTAACACAATTCACTAAGAAGTCAAAAACCAACAATTCAAGTATTCACCGTACACAATTATACAATACACATAGACATCTTATATAATATAACTCATTTTATATGATTACTTCATTCAACTATAAACTAAAGACATACATTCACAACATAACATATTCAACTTTAACCATAACTCACAATTATAAGTTTACAACTTACTTTGTTTACTTATACAATTCAATTTATAATGCTTATAATTAGTTTGTTTTCTTAACTAATTTTAATCAACATTGTTACTAAAATCCTAATTCCCAACTTTGATTAAACAATCTTTCATTCACCAATTTTAATGAACATTCTTAGTTTCCTACCCAGATTTTCCAATGCATTAATTTTCTTCATAAATTGACAATATTTAAATTATATTGAAATTGAACCAACTCACGCAAACAATTCCAAATTTCAAACTCAAATTTTTCAATGCATTAATTTGCTTCATAAATTGACAAGATCTAAATTATATTAAAATCGAACCAATTCACACAAACAATTCCAAATTGCATATTCAAATTTTCCAATCCATTAATTTTCTTCCTAAATTGACAATGCCTAAATTACATTGAAATTGAACTAACTTACACAAACAATTCTAACTTTCAAACTCATATTTCCCAACTCACATAAACAATTCCAAGAATTCCAACCATCATAAAATATACATACACAACCAAATATAATGTAATTGCTATTCAGAGTAAAAGAAACACTAAAAAAATCAGAAAATGTAATTAAATGTCGAATCAATTCAGGTTGGGTCGAGTTTGAATATGGATTTGAAAAATTGAAATTAAAAATCTACAGATCCTGTTAGCAATGGCCGGTGGTGGACGGTTGGAAGCGGTGGGGTAAGGAAAGTGGATGGAGACATCACAAAAGTGCATGACTGTGACGAATAAAGAAAATAGGAGAGATGTCAGAGAGGGAGAGAAGAGTCCTCGCCGAAGAGGAGAACCAAGAGAGAGTGAGACTATGAGAGACAAATGTGAGGGGGAGTGTAGTAGAAGTAGAGAGAGTAGTTGGGGGTAGGGGAGTGAGTTAAATATTTTGATTTTTGCAGAATGGTCCTCTTATTTTTCAAAGTTTACGATATTGGTCAATGTTTTAAATATCAGACGATACCATACGAAATTGCATATACCTTTAAACATGGTTTCGTATCATTTTCTGACCTGTATGGTGTCTTCCAGTCGTTACCAATTAGTACAATACGAAACCCATATCATTGGTAAATCCTCGATACAAAAAATTGTAGAAGTTTTTTTTAGAATCTTCTTGCAACATGTGTGGGAATATGAGATGGAATTTTGAGATGCTTTTTTTTTTGGTTATAGCAATAAGAAGAAGAGTTTAATATAACAAAGGACAGTATTATCTCTAGAAACGTATTACTAAAGACAAAAACTTTTAACTTCTTTATAAAGGGGCCCTCAAATCATATAGAATGAGAGAGTAATTTAAAAGAAAAATTACTATATTTTTTGTGTTTCAATTATTTTGGAAAGTGACAATTTATGAATGATTAAAGAAGTGAATTGGTTTATCCAATTCAACTAATAAAATATTAAACTGACTAATTTTTTAATTTTGTTTCTGACTTTTCAATTTAGTTTACCTTAATGACCCTTATTATGAAAAATTGATCGGTTTATTAATTAATAGATTGATTTTTATAAACTAATCATTTTTTATAAACTAAAATAAACTAATTAGTTTTCATTTAACACTCTCCTTCTTCAATTAAACTTCAACTTTTTCAATAAGTACAAATAGTCTCCTTTTTCAAATCATATTTTAAATTCTTCAATTTTGTTTAACCTTTATTATATATCAATTTTATGATATTCTAATATATGATTGAACTTTTTTTTTTGAAGGAATATATGATTGAACTTTTAAACCTTAAAACTTTTTATCTTACTGATTTACTTTTCAATCTAATTTTTAAAAAATTGTTGTTTATATACATGTTGTGAGTGTTACACAATTAAAGGGAATATCCCTAGATTTATGCTCACTAAATCTCTATATATAAACTAATATGAAATCTAAATTACAGATATGTTAGCACTACCTAGTATAATTTTTGCTTTAGAGACAAGTGTAATCACATGAAAAGATTTACGCAACCAATTGTCTCAATTATTAAGAGTAGCTAGACTAGTATAAGAATATTAGCTTTCAGGTCAAATGTATATTTTAAATCTCAACGTTTATATCAAAATATAACTTGAACCTTAAGATTTTATTCTGTTCAATTTGAAACCCAACATTTTTAATCAAAAAGTATATCTCACAACCATATGACCAAAGTTAAACCCCGCTATCTTAAATATATAAAATTGGGGCCATTACCAAGTAACAAAAAGTATATTTTGAACCTTAATGTTTATATTAGAATATAACTTGAACTCTAATATTTTGATATATTCATTTGAATTTGAGCATTATATATTCAATTTGAATTCGAACATTTTCAAAACATTTATAAAAAATCCTAAGTAGATGAAAAATTTGATAATGTTAACCATCTCTCTATTAAATATCACATCAGCGATGAAGTTGTATTATTTATTACTTTTCAATATAAAAGTGGGAGTCATCACCATGTGACTAAGGCCCACTTTTTGAAATTAAAAATATTTCTTAAATAATTGTTATTAATCCCTAATTAAGTTAATTAATATATTAAAATACCTAATTAGCGAATTCACTAATTAAGAAATCTTTTTAATTTGTGAAATCCTTAATTCATAAGCTTGGTTTTGTTAATTAGGGAATTCACTAATTAACTTAATTATAGATTAATTATTATTATTATAAGAAATTTTTTTAGTTTTAGAAATTGGGCTTTATATATAGATTTCATATAATGGGTTCCACTTTGCTACGTAGTAGTGAGATCCTCTTTTAAATTGAAAAATAAAAAATAATATGACATTACTGTTGATATGACATTTAACTGACATATATTTATCTCTGTCAAATTTTAATTTCATCCAAAAGTTAAGTTTCAAGTTGATTATGATATAAATAATAAGGTTTAAAATACACTTTTTGTCATATGATAGTGGATCCTAGTGGATTTTACTATGTTACTTAGAAATGAGACCCTTTTTTATTAAAAATAATAAAATGTCCATCAATATTAATGTAATATTTGACCAATAGATAGTTAATGATTTTTTCATTCAATTAGGGTCTATTTTGAATATTTTAAAAATTAAGTTTCAAATTAAAAGCATTAAAACGTTAGTGCTCAAGTTGTAGTATATGTAAATGTTCAAAATGTATTTTTACTTTTCTATTAAGAAGTGAAGTACACAAATTAGAATATTAATTTAAAAGCCTTCTTTCAAATTATCATTATAAAAAGAGTAGAATTTATTTTTAAATAATTTATTCTTTAAATAATTTAATGAAATAAATTATAATGTATGATATACGATTTATAAGCTAAAAAATAGTGACTGATATAAAAAAAGAGTAACAAATATATATTTCTACCCTATTTTATTAAATCTTATTTATACGGTTGTTTGGAGTTAAGATAAATAGGTGGTTAAAATTAAACAGTAAAATATTTTTTTCAAGGAAAAACTACACACTATTACATAAAAGTTCGCAGACCTCTACGGTACATAGCTCCTTGCTGGTCCCTTTGGAGGAGCTCAAGGATTGGCGAAGGAGGCTTCGTGAGGAAATGTATGCTTGGGCTCTTCGTGACTACTATGGCAACCAGCGTATTCGCGTACTGGTCACCCTTCCGGTGAACGTGTTGGATTAGCACCTCTCACTCACGTACCTGCCAATAAAAAATGATTAGGATCAGAATCAGCAGTGGGTGAAGAGATCAAATTAAACAGCAAAAAGTTAAAACTTAGTAAGTGGAACAAGGATTTCAAGTGCAAGAAAAGACACTGATGTTTTTCATGGAACTGGTGGAAAGTTTGACATTGTTGTAAACGCATGTTCACTTGCACCTTTTTCATGCACAAGACCAGCTTCAGGTCAGACAGCCTTCTAAACATTCCAATCCTGTAGCTCTCATGGATATCTTTCAACTCAAAATGTTTCAATCAGATTATCCTACGGTTAAAATTTCTCGGTAGCATGTATCGCTTAATTTTCAACAATATACTTACAATCATTTTAAAGGCTTATGTTCGTTGAATATTCCCCGTGCTCTTCAAGTTGCAATTTTCTTCTGCTTACATGCGGAGAAAATGGAAGAACGCATCTAGTGAAAGTCTCTGCGAAAAAAATCTATACCACACGGCATAGGTCTCTGAAGAGCCCGCACGTACTTGAAACTCTTACAAGAGATGAAACATGAAGTGGGGTCAAAATACCAACTTGCTGACCCCCCACGTAGAGACACATTCGCCTAAATATGCCACAGAATCGTCCACTTCATATCGCCTCCATAAAAGACCCGCCACAAAGACCGAAAGAAATTTTACAAATATAAATTAACAGAACCAGCTAAATCCAACAAGAACAATGGCAACCACAAGGATGCTACGTTCTTCCAGGCCTCTGCGTCAAGTTCTTCTTCCGACCACAGCGTCTTCGACGGTTGCTAAGGTTAAATGCGTCGCCATGGCTGGGCTGGTTGGAGAGATAGTGGTTTCTGGACAAGATAATAGCAAGAGGAAACCTACTGTAGCTGTTAAGGGCAGGCAGTATCTGCGGTTGCAGACAAGGAGGCTGCTCAAAGAATTAATCTTGTTTCCTTGCTAGCAGCTCTTAGTGGCGGCTTGGTTAGAATTCTGAGGCCAGCTTTGAAAGGAAAGCCTCGGAAATTTCAAGCCCAGAGATTCATCGAAAGGGTAATTTGGTTCTAGCATGCATGCATTTCCACTTTCAGTTATATTATCATCATGTTGGGTTTTCTACTCTTCTCTGTTATATCTTTCAAACACAAGACTGATAAAAGACTTTGATATTTTTCCGAAATCTAAATTGCAGAAAGTAAGAAGACTTGATTTTACTTGGTTCGATAATTTGAAACTATCTACATCCAAGGTTCCCACATGCATTGGTAAATTTTTCACTAATATGAAGAAGGAGAAAAAAAACACTGATGCAGAGATGGAGTGTATTTTCTACGCTTGCAAGAGTTTTTCCCAAAACTCTCCCGGTACTCAAAGGTGTACTCTAGCACTCTCTAAACTTTTTTTTCACTCTCTTTTCACTCTCTAAGATTGAAAATACAAAGAACAATTGAAGACTGAATTTTTCTGCGTATGTGTAGAATGTCTATCTGTTGACTGATGCTTGTGTTCTGGCCTTTTATATTTGCTGGAGAAGATGACTTTCGGATGCCCAAGCTGATGTATCTCACGTGCCTCCATGTGACTTATTAAAAGTCCTTTCTCTTGTCTGCGTATAATGTTTATTACCGGTTCAGGTTCTCTGTTTAATATTACGGTGTTTTATTGTATCTAATAAATTTCAGCCATTTATTTATGTGTATCTTGCATGAGTCTCGCGTGAGTCCCGCGAAATAAATGACTGAAATTTTATAAGACAGAATAAGACAAAGTAATATTAAACAAAAGAATTGAACTCATTTAATACTGTTGTGTTTTTTGATGTCATTTAAATGTGTGTTGGCTGCTTTAATTGAAATGACAATGGTCCATGTATAATGTTTTGGACTTGAAAAGAACGACTGCGTAGTGCGTATTGCTTTGGTTTGCTTCAGACGTGAGTTAATGAGTCACGTGGGTGTATTTGTTCCTTGGATTTTTGGTTTCAGCTGTAAGACATATCGTGCATTTCTTTCTCCATTTTCTGTGTCTTCGACAACTCTTCGAACATTTCTGTTCTTCAACTCATGCTTCATTTCTGTCGTGTATTCTTGTAGCATCTGATCTGAAATGCTGGAGTACATGTATTTTCTGTCACACATCACCTTCATTATCTCCTTTTGTTTGAATACTGCAAACAAATACAAAGCTTTCAGTTTCGAACTGGGAATGGCATATAATCCCTACTTTCTTGGTCTTGCGCAGGTTATAGCCAACGGTAGATTCTTTACAATGTTTGCTGTGGTTGGAACCTTACTCGGTTCATTATTATGTTTTGTGGAGGTAACATTTTTGGAAGGAAAATAATCACAGTTTATGGAATATCGTCACTTCATTTTCCTTTCTTTTCTCTGTCCTTTCTCTGTCTTTTCTCGTACATATCTAAACTCTGACCAGGCATTTTTCACACCCTATTGCAGGGTTGCTTTCTGATATCAGAGTCTTATTCTCATTATTTCGATTATTTGTCTCGAAGTTCGCATCGAGTACACATCATAAATGCACTGATAGAAGCCATAGGTATAAACATATATATTTCTGCGCGTGCTCGGGCCATCGAAAATTGTGTGTTTTCCAACCCGAGCTTTCCTGTGGGTTCTTTCGTGAGGTGAGCTAAGCCTCCTATAGGTTAGATAAAGGTCAATTATGATGGAGCAGTGAGCCAGGACTCCTCTCGGGGTGCCGCTGGGGGGCTTATTCGCAACTGGCATGGGGAGTGGAAAGGGGGGTTCCAGCATACCCTCGAGATGAGATCGCCTTTAGTTGCCGAATTATGGGGGTGTACTCAGACCTCTTGCTGGCTTGGGACCTAGGCTTTAGACGAGTGGTAGTCGAAGTGGACTCCCTCGAAGTTATTAATATTCTCTCTGACTCCCACACTATTTTGAAAGAAGTTTCTTTTTTGGTGACAGGTATCTACCACCTTTTGCGCCGGGAGTGGACGACTCAACTCCAGCATGTTTTTCGGGAAGGGAACCAGTGAGTTGACTTTCTCGCGTCGTCTCGCTGGCCGGTTACGTCCGGGCTGTCATATCCTTCAGGAGCTCCCTTTTGGAGTTCAGAACCTCATCCGCAGAGATGCACACGACGCAGTATTCCCGCGAGCTTTAATTTAGTCTTGTAGTTTCTTTTGTTAAAAATTAAAAAAACATATATATTTCTATTCGTTTCCGATTGTGTGTGTATTGTAAAATACTCGCCAGGTTCCATGAAATGTTTGATATCTGGATTATTTTGCAGACATGTTCTTGATTGGAATTGCATTGTTTATGTTTGGGGTTGGACTGTATGTCATGTTTGTTGCATCAAAGGAGTCGCATGGTAAAGGGCCATGGTTGCCAGGGTCGAACATGTGTGGCCTTTTCTACCTGAAGTGATGGTTTATACTCTACAATACAATCAAATTATAAATTAAAAAAAAAGTTTGGATTTCTTCATTTCAGTGGCTAATTCATCAACTGATATTTCTGCAATGGTTTAAAATATATTTC
>JAOQMR010000006.1:2556767-2572210 GCA_027563865.1 Erythroxylum pelleterianum | reverse complement strand
TAAACATCCAACAATGTCCCTAATTGTCCAGGAAGAAACTGCAACAGAACTGTCAAAAAATTGCAGATGGAGCAGAGGTACACACATAATATATGAATACTGCAGGAGATCAGTACACAGTAAATTGTGAACCTGAAAATCGAATCAGAAAGAATATATTCAAAGATTGAAATAAAAGGAGAGACGGATAAAATGAAAAACTAAGCTTGAAGATCCCGGTAAACAGTAATCTCACCATTTGCTTCCATGACAAAATAGCTATAATGACTGACTCGTTATCAAAACAAGTAACCACAAGTTCCATCACCTAAGCAAGTAACCGCATGTACCACCACCTAGCATTATGCCCGCACTTTAAATTCCATATAACAAGACAATAAATTAAGAACCAATACAAAACTTAATGAAGCCCTTTACTGTCACCAACACTCATCTTAACAAGTATACCGCCTACACCCATAAACCGATTGCTCCCGTAATTCTGATGGATGAGAATAAGGAAAGTTCTTGCCATCTTTAAATATGGTTTTCCATATCTGAAATTTGTAATAAAAAATAACCCAAAATTCTTCAATAGCTCACTGTAAATCCATTGTGAGACATGAGAATGTATACACCAAAAGAGATGCAGATAGTCACCAAGTAGACAAAACCACCATAGGCATTTAAGAGTTACAACACATCACCAAGCACCCACAATATTCATAAATTAGGAATTCTGTCAAAATGAAAAGACCGATATCTAGCATAGAGAAGAACGAAATCAGAAAAACAAATAAAGAAAATCACATATTGCATCAAGAATCAACCATAAGAAGACGACTTGTGAAACCAAGTAGAGATGAGAGGGTCGCATGACCTTAAAGGACTTGATAATTAGGTCGTTTCTCGATGTGTAGTGTAAAAACAGATTGAATGTAAATAATCAAAACCAGACGGTCAGAGGCAAAGCTACATCGATTGAGAAAGAGATCACAAAGTAACTATGAAATCAGGTAGGGACGTGACAGCTACACGATTTACTGTAAAAGCAGATCAACTGCGTCTCAGATATACTGAGAAACCAAAAAGACGACAAAAAGATGATTATCCATCACCCATCGCAGTTCCTCTAAAATCCTTTCCAATAATCACTCTCTTCTCATATGATCAATATCAAAACTCGACAGCCACCACTTATGAAGCTAAACATCCAACAATGTCCCTACTTGTTTGTCCAGGAAGAAGCTGCAACAGACCTGTCAAAAAATTGCGGATAGAGGAGGTACACACATAATATGAATAACTACAGGTGATCAGTACACAGTAAGTTGTGAACTTGAAAATCAAAACCGTCTCCACACCAAACCAGAAAGAATATGTTCAAAGATTGAAACAAGAGGAGAGACAGATGAAATGAAAAAATAAGCTTGCAGATCCTGGTAAACAGTAATCTCACCATTTGCTTCCGTAACAGAATACCTTCCAAATAGCTCTAATGACTGCCCCGTTATCAAAGCAAGTGACCACATGCAGCACCACCTAGCATTACGCCCGCACTTTTAAGTTCTACATAACAAGACCAAAAAACTGAAACCAATACAAAATTTAATGAAGCCCTTTACTGTCACCAACACTCATCTTAACAAGTATACTGCCTACACCCATAAACCGATTGCTCCCACAGTTCTGATGGATAGGAAAGTTCTTGCCATCTCTAAATATGGTTTTCCATATCTGAAATTTGTAAGAAACCATAACCCAAAATTCTTCAATAGCTCACTGTAAATCCATTGTGAGAAATGAGAATGTATACACCAAAAGAGATGCATATAGTCACCAAGTAGACGAAACCTCCATAGGCATTTAAAAGTTACAACACACCACGGAGTACCCACAATATTCATAAATTAGGAATCCTGTCAAAATGAAAAGACAAATATCTAACATAGAGAAGAACGAAATCAGAAAAAAAAAATAAAGAAAATCACATATTGCATCAAGAATCAACCGAAAGAGGATGACTTGTGAAACCAAGTAGAGATGAGAGGGCCACATGACCTTAAAGGACTCGATAATTAGGTCGTTTCTCGATGTGCACTGTAAAGACAAATTGAATGTAAATAATCAAAATCAAAGCCAGACGGTCAGAGGCAATGCTACATAGATTGAGAAAGAGATCACAGAGTAACTATGAAATCAGGTAGGGACGTGACAGATGTGAGATTTCAATTGTTAGTCGTGTACTGGAAAAACAGATCAACTGCGGCTCAGATATACTGAGAAACCAAAAGGACGACAAAAAGACAATTATCCATCACCCATCGCAGTTCCTCTAAAATCCTCTCCAAGAATCAACCAAAAGCTAAAAAGGAAGACGTCATCTAACCAGAAATCGTAGCCATAATATAAGAGAAAAGCATAAATAGGATGATCGTAGGATTTAAAATTTATCAGAGCTCATACTCAAATAGCCAACAATCACACTTTCCTCATATAATCAACATCAAAACTCAACAGCCACCACTTATGAAGCTAAACATCCAACAATGTCCCTACTTGTTTGTCCAGGAAGAAACTGTAACAGAACTTTCAAAAAATTGCGGATAGAGGAGGTACACACATGTAGGAGATCAGTACACAGTAAGTTGTGAACCTGAAAACAGAACCCTCACCACAGCAAACCAGAAAGAATATGTTCTAACATTGAAACAAGAGGAGAGAGAGATAAAATGAAAAAAATAGGCTTCCAGATCCCGGTAAACAGTACTCTCACCATTTGCTGCCGAGACAGAATGCCTTCCAAACAGCTCTAATGACTGTCCCGTTATCAAAGCAAGTGACTACATGCACCACCACCTAGCATTATGCCCGCACTTTAAGTTCATATAACAAGACAAAAAATTAAGAACCAATACAAAACTTAATGAAGTCCTTCACCGTCACCGACACCCATCTTGACAAGTATATTGCCTACACCCATAAACCGATTGCTCGCGCAATTCTGATGGATGAGAATAAGGAAAGTTCTTGCCATCTCTAAATATGGTTTTCCATATCTGAAATTTATAAGAAACAATAACCCAAAATTCCTCAATAGCTAACTGTAAATCCATTGTGAGACAAGAGACTGTATACACCAAAAGAGATGCAGATATTCACCAAATAGACGAAACCTCCATAGGCATATACGAGTAACAACACGTCACGGAGCACCCACAATATTTATAACTTAGGAATTCTGTCAAAATGAAAAGACCGATATCCAACATATAAAAGAACAAAATCAGATGAACAAATAAAGAAAATCACATATTTGCATCAAGAATCAACCGAAAGAGGATGATTTGTGAAACCAAGTAGATATGAGAGGGCCTCGTGACCTTAAAGGACTCGATAATTGGGTCGTTTCTCGACGTGTACTGTAAAAAAGATTGAATGTAAATAATCAAAACCAGGCGGTCAGAGGCAAAGTCAATAATCGATTGAGAAAGAGATCACAAAGAAATCAGGTAGGGACGCGGCAGCTGCGTGATTTCAATTGTTAGTCGTTTCCTGTAAAAACAGATCAGCTGCGTCTCAGAGATACCGAGAAACCAAAAAGACGATTATCCAACATCCATCGCAGTTTCTCTAATATCCTCTCCAATAACCAACCAATAGCTAAAAAGAAAGACGACGTCTAAGAAGAAACCGTAGCCATGCTAAAAAAAATCTGACAGGATGACCGTAGAATTAAAGATTAGCCATTGCAGATTATCTCACATCCTCTCCATCAGAGGTTCCGAGATCTGTTAAAACCGGAATACGATCCAAGATCAAAAACTAACAATCAACCGAAGGCTATAAAGAAAGACGGTGTCCAACAAGAAACAGCAGGCATGATCAAAACAAACTCTTCAATAAAATCACACTCCATTACGATCATCGTTTAAAAACCCATTATCTTCCCAATCCAGCTCGAACTCGTCTTCGTAATAACCGCCAAATACACCAACCGCAGACCTAATACCAAGCAATTCATCAAAGAAACATCGAATCGTCCTCCGCTTCCTACATCTAAACACACCAACCACCATTATAAGAAAAGAGAACTCAGGAGAACAAACCAGAAGACAACACGTAAAGGAGAAGGATGAGCGTAAGTTTGCGGGGGTGGGGAAGCTTATTTATAGAATCGCAAAGGCCAAAGTTGAGGCGGTGGTTTATCACGAACGGTTAAGATTGATTGTTGAAATAAGGTCGGTGGGTTCAAACGGCTGTGATCAATTGTGACTAATTCTGATCTGTATAGGAAGGAGGAGGATAATTAGTTATGCTTGAAGATAACGCGTTTCTAACTTTCTTTGCCGTGTCGGACTGGGCCTGTTTATTTTTATCATGAAATCTGAAACAATGTTTGCTCCAAACGCAATTTAATTTCATGGTAAAGATATGTTCTTATTCTTAGAAATGGAATTATTGGATCTCACCATTTGCAAGGTAAAAATAATGAGTATTATTATCTAAATGTTTTTACCATCATTATCTAAATGTTACAATACATTAATTGAAGTATTCCTCCACGTAAACGTAATTAGGGATGAAGCCTAACCTGTTGATGCGACTCGAAGTCAAAGGGCTTGGTCCGGGTTAATCGAACTTCGGATCCCATTTTTTGGAAAAAAAAAAGGAACCTCAAGTTGGGTGATTGAACTACCTAGACCCTGTACACCCGAGGCTTGACCTTTATAAATAAAATGACGTCGTTTGCTGAAAACGACGTTAATTTAGATTTTTATATTTTTTAGAAAAAGTTCGGGCTAGGCCAATTCAGAATTGGGCCCGACCAATTTGTCTCAGTCCCGATCAAGCTCGAGCTTGGGCTCATTGTCTAAGGCCCGATCTGGACTCGAGCCTCGCCCATTACCATTCCTATCTGTCACACAAGCCCTATTAATATTCATAAAATTAAGCCATTGTTTTTGGATGATATAAACAATTTAACATTGATATATAAACTTATTGTGTATAAAATTAATTGCTTTGGAAAATCTAAAAGAAAGTCATAACCAATGATTATTAAATAGATAATTTAAGCCTTAATTTTAAAGGCTATTTTCAAAAATAATGATTTTGAAAATGATCCTTTAATGATGTTTGTTTATTGTAAGCCTACTCGAAGCTTATTAATACCAATTTAGTGTCAATAATTAAAAAAAAAACAAGTGAAATTACTTGAGATAAGACCACTTGTTTAGATAATCCAAGAAGGCTTGTTTACTTTCTCGAAATTCCAATCCATTCCTATCAATGCTCTCCGCTCGTTCCTCCCCATCTCTTAACTCGGCTCTCTGCTTGTTGAGCCTGCAAATCCCATAAAAACTCGTCAAGAAACATGCTCAGATAAATCACAAGCCTTATTTCAGAATTAAAACAGGAAACCAGAATGAATAGAAGCACCAACTTCTCTGTTCCAGTTAGTGAGTGAAATGATGACTATCAGAATTGCTGTCTGTAAGACAATCCCTGAGATCATGCCTGACCATATGCCCTGCAGAACACAAGTTGATACTTATATTAGGTGAAAGAAAAACAATCAATGCAGTTGGTATACGAGCCTATTCATGCTCTAGCAAAAAGTATTGGCTTATAAGATCTCTAAACTCTATTTAAATCGAGTCTGTTACTGTCCGTCAAGTAGTTTATTTGAATTACGTGACTTACGAACTTGTTAAGCAGATTCCAAAGATATAAAGTATTGTCTCCCAAATAGAGAAAAAGGAAGGGTAGTGTGATTTACCATAACTCCAAAAGCAAAAGTGAAGCCCAAGAGTATGCCAGCAGGCAATCCAACTATGTAATAACATCCAATGTTGATGTATGCAATAAGAGCTTGCCATCCAGCTCCAATTGCAACCCCTGAAGCGGAATGGAAATTCTTACTTTTGTAAAATGGTAGACTTGTTCCTAAGTTCTAGAATTCAATGGTTTTTGTCCTTACCGGATAGAACAGGTTGAAGGCAGTTCAGAAGTGCACTGACCCCAAGCAACATAGCAAGTTTGGTTGTTTCCTTGGCAACAGCTTCACTGTTGGTGAAGAGGTACGGGAAATACTGTCTTGTTGATAGAACAAGAGTCATGCAAATAGCACCTATAGCCAATGCTGTGATGGAGACCACTACCACTGAAAACTTTGCAAGACGAGCATTGCCAGCTCCAAGTTCATTTGATACTCTAATACTGTTAAAAAAAATAAGAATGTTACCATTTGTCACCTGATAAGTACAATAAAGTCCTTGCAACCATTTGTTTCCATGTTTTAACTGAGAATTGTGCAGAGCCTAAATTTATGGGATAAAACATAGCAATAGGATAGCTCAAATCCTAACTTTTGTAGTTCAATTAAACTGGAGATTAAAACGATGTCATTTTGATAAAATTATCCTAGAGTTAACAAAATAACATCATTTTAGTCATTTGGTTCTTAAGTCATTATTATGAAATAACGTTGAAATTATTCAAGACCAATTTGAGTCAGGTCTGAGTCAGGCCAAAATTGTCATCCCTATATGAGATATTCAAGTTTTTCAGGAAGCCTGGAGGCTGCTGTTCTAACTCTTAACAAAAGGGCAGGGAGTTCACCTTATTGCAGCATTGAATCCGATCGATATCATTGCAATCCATCCTTGTATGTTCATGCTGCAAAATTGCGACAGAAAGTTCATTCAGAAACGAATAATATCCAGATTAATACTCAGTTTTAATTAAGACAATAAAAAATTAAAAAGAAACCATAAATATGAGGTAATTAAGCTCGTAAATATTACCAGATGGAGACAGCATCAACTGCTATGAGAGGATTAGGCAGAAGACCAGTTATCACAATCAGTATCATCAGGTACCAAAATTCCAAGCTGAAATTTAATTATTTAGCAACAGATATCAGCCTTGCAGTTCAAATAACCCACCAACCAGAAGTACAAAACCCGAAGGACAACTACTACCATAACATTACAGCAGATGCTAATGAAAGCTTGACAAAACCCCACAAATCTGCAAACGCCAACCATGAAAATCCGCTCCAAGCACCATCTGATTTGGTAATGAAAATGTAAATCAGCTGCAAAATAACTATAAGCCACCATGAAGCATTTAGAGTGACTGCTGCTCCAACTAAGCCCCATCCAAGCTTCAGTATTAACAGCCAGCTGAAAAATATGTGTAAGACCAGTGTCAACGCCGAAATCCAAGAGATAACCATGACTTTCCTCTGTGCTTGAAGAAACTTTTGTATGGGAAAATTGAACGCATAAGCGAACAGTTGTGGAATCATCCATAGAGCAAACTTTCCTGCACAAAACCATTGAGACAGGTAAGCAACTGTTTTTGGCGCTATAGTTAACTGAAAACCTACTTGGGCTATAAAAAGGCCTAAGACCTACATTGTTAAATAGCAGGCCCAATTCATTTTTGTATATTCTTAATTCGCTTTTCAAGATCTAATCAATCCGTAAGTTAATTTATTGAATTATTATTTTATTATTATTATTATTTAAAAAAGTAATCAAGTTGGCACGTCTTTTATTATTTTCATACCACACTCTACTTGTGGGGACACAACAACTCATCAAATGAGAGTGGGTTGTGAAAATCAAGCTGCGGATTAACCAGTAAATCATGTTAAGAATCTCAATCTAGGTATCTATTAGTTTCAAAACCTGCCTGAAGGTTGCCCTTCTATCCTACTAGAGGATAACTCAGGGATCAATTTTTCACGTATTGTAGCTTAGTTTTAATGTAATTCTCTTACTGAGTCAAAAAAAAAAATGGTGACACCCGTTGGCATTGCACATGAAATACACCTTATCAACGGCTTGCTAATTATATTAGTGAAACATTAAAAGAAAAACTAAGAATATTCAATTTATTAAATGGTTGCGTTGATTTTTAAATAAAAATATTATAAAATTCAATACCGGTGGCAGAAGGGAAACAAGTTGTTCTAAGTTTAAATATATTCGTAATATGAAACACGAACTTATAATAGATCTAGGGTCAGGACTAGGTTTATTGACAAGTTAACGAGTCTGAATTCTCTATCTAATATTATGGTGTTTTATTCTATCTAATAAATCTTAGTCATTTATTTAAGTGAGTCCCGCGTGGGTTTCACATAAATAAACACAAGATTCGTTTAAATAAATGGCTAAAATTTATGTAAAGAATAAGACACCATATTTACTAACCATCTCCGACGTTCACATTATATACAAGGTACCTAAACTCTGTTGCTTGGACCAGAATCAAACCATGGAAGAAGTAGAGGATGAAGCAGAGCTAACAATTAAAAAAACAGCACTGACCAGCAGCGTCCGAAATTTGATTGGTCTCTCCGAATAACTTCAAAATGGGAGGAGCCCAGACATAGATTGGAAGCAAAAAGCAGGCAGTTGCCACCAAAATGACCCATGATCTTTGCATGTATATACCCAGCATTCTGTATTTTCCTGCACCATATGCTTGCCCACACAGAGTCTCCAGGGCACTCCCCATTCCCAACTGCATGATCAATCAAGAGTATATTAGGTCTTATGATCTATGGTTTGATTTTCCTTACAAAACTAAAACTATGCTATCACTGTCATGACTCCATAAGTTATATCTTCCAAGGACATGTCTAAGAGGGTATATGGTCGAACTCACCATGACTCCATAGGCTAGACCTGCAATAACCGAGTTCTCGACGGACACGGCAGCCAGCTCGAGCTCTCCCACAAGACCAGCGAAGGTCTGAGTCAGTGCCCCGAGTGAGTACTGACTGACGGCTGTGAAAATCGCCGGACCTGCAAGCTTCCATAACCTCTTCGACTCGTCACCGAACTCTTTAGCAGTCACAGTGAAACGTCCTTCTTCGTGGCCGTTGATATGGTTCTCCTCAAGCAGCGGAGCTTCCAAGGCCATAGCTTCTAGTTTTGTCGTTGTGGAAACTATGAAACCTATACTACGGCCAATAGCTCTCCCTCTTGTATATAAAATGCCAGGAATATTTGTCCTTTTCACGCCTTTGGTAAGGTGCAGGCCAGAGTGATTGTTTTATGTTGACTAGTAAGATAATGTATATATACGAATCTGATGTTTCCGGATGGAATATTACTACTCGCGTAAATAGATTTGTCTTTATTTCATTAACGCTAGAACTACCTCGCCGGTTGACCATGGCGTAGTAGGAGTCACTTTCCTGACACAAGCCTCTTGAGGGGACCAAACCCAGATATATTATTATCACTGGCACTGTTCATGTGTTGAAATTTAGTAAGTAGCAAAACAAAAAACAAATACGCAATCTCTTTGTCTTGTTAGCTTAGGAGTTTTCTACCGCTGAAATCACCCAACAAAGATGCTCAGGTGTTGAGTGCTGAATTGGCTATGAAATCCATCAGACTTTTTAGGAAATGACTACTCTGATTATTCTGTGTGTGATTTCACAAGTTAATGAAAAAAAATAGTATATATGAGTTATTCCAACAACTCATATATCTTTCGACTTGAATTATATTTCAAATGATATAGTATATTTCATTTAGACACAAACCTTTTTTTTTTTGACTTGAATTACATTATTTTAATTTATTTTACCAAATTAACTCTTTTTTTTATTTCCCACAAAGTGTCATAGAAAGATCCTAATTATAGAAAGGCACTTTTAAACTATCCACTCTAAGACTAATCCTCATTCAAGTCGAATAAGTCCCTTACAGAAAGCAAAGGTCTAACCCCAAATTAACTCATTTTAAACATCGTATAAAATTAAAAAAATGTACTTTTATCATCTGCTGTTAACCATTCTCATAGCACCCGTTACACACAATAAATCCATCGAGTAAAAGATAAATTTGGTTTTGAGGGAAATCTGCTCAACTTTCTGAAAGCTTAAGACCACCTTGTGAACAGAGCTATACCTAGTCAGGAAGGACGTAATTCTGGGCGACAAGTAGCATTGAATCTTTTTTTTTATTTCACCTAGAACGAGTAAAAGTCAGATAAAGATAATTTTCATGGAAAAGGATCACACGATGGATTTGAAAAACTGATATTACTATTAGGCATCCAACACAATTAATCACTGGCTCCAGTTGGAAGATGGTCTTTGGAAACTAACTTTCCGATTTCCATGTGAGAAAGTACTCAAAATGGATGGACAGGTAAAATATATGGAAAGTGAGACGGGAACCAACCTAGAATCCAGAGCTTGAGGAAAATTCACACATGGCAATAACCTTTTTCATGTCTTGAAGACGGCTACAAAAGGGAGGGAGCTCAATTATGCATCCAACCAAATGAATATAGCCAAAGACTGAACCAGCAATCCTCACCAGGATTCCTATTAGTAGGTCATTCAAAGAGGTGCCATCAAGTAAAGCTAGAACGTGGACAACACCCAGAAAAAAGTTACATAATATTAGAGGAGAATGGCTTTTCAGCCTTCACGAGCATAAGGAGAGATAGTAGGTTAGGGGTCCAGATACACGATTTCTGCTTGCACAGAGGCTCGTCGAAAGCGGAGCAGCTGTTTTACCATCCCCCATCCCTCATTAGTTGGGGCTGGCTTAATAGTCATTCTTTCAAGCATAGGAGAGTTTGAAAGGAGAAAGTTAATGAAGTCAAGTTCAGCTTTAACACCAGATATGCCGACTATTTTTACAAATTGCAATTGGCCAAACAGACAGTTCCATTTATCTTCTTCTGAAAACTTAGTCACTGTGACAGCAGAATTCTGTTCCTCAGGACGAGCCTAAAGAAAACGACAAGATATCGGAAATTTACAATTAATCATGTGGTTCACAAAATCGATAATGACGTAGGAAAATAAGTTGAAAGAAAGCAAGACAAGATATAATTTAAAGCATAAGAAATCACAAATCAAAATCTTCACACAAGGGCATGAAATGGAGCTTACCAGCATCTCAAGTTCTTGTAAATTAGGGGCACTTCTTAAGAGGCATAACGCAGCTGAATTCTCCTCCAAATCATTAAAGTTAATGCGTATGGAAAGGTAATTTAGATCAATGCACGGTTTTGGCAGCTTGCTTGGTATGTTTCCCATAGCCAAGTACTGAAACAAACAACAGATTCAGTAGAAAGCATACATCTGCACTCTATAAACAAATGCAAAAAATTAGGAATTCAAATAGTTCATTAAATTGTTCTTAAAAGCACTAGAATGATGACTGAAGAAAGCTAAATAATCAGAAAGCATGACAAGAGAATAAGTGTTAGAGAAACAGATAAATTTTGTTGCAGTCACAAAGACAATGAATGCATATAATCTATGAGTTAAACAACTTTTGGAGATATGAAAAATTATATGAAGGGACCATTACCTGTAAAAAGTAACTCTGAACCTCAAGTCTTCGGATGCGAGGCAGGTTGGCAAAGAAGCTTAGCAATTTACAATAACCTCCATGAGACATTCTTGAGTCATTTTTGACATTCTCATACAAGCCAATAGAAACTAGGGTCAGCTGAAACGTATTCTCAAAACTAACATCATCAAAAACACCTCCAATGTCAAAGAACTGAAGATTTGGCGCATTTATATTCAGATGACTGAAACCATCAAAGTTCATCAATGTCAACCTCTCCAGCAGGGGGCAGCCAGAAATAAGATTTTCAAATGCATCCTGAGCCAAGGTAATGTGCTGAAGGTCGAGACTCTTCAACTTTCGGAAGCCTTTAAATGATGGTGGTGGTTTTAGCAAACAATTGAATAGCTCCAAATGAGTCAAATTCTCATAAGAGAATAAACATGAAGGTAGTTTGTAACGTTGTCCCTTCCATATTTCAAGTATGAACTCCTTGATCGGAATTCTTGACAAATGAAGAATCCATCTATCGATGTCAGGAACTCCGAGAAGGTCTCTATGAGAAAGTTTAAACTTGTAGATTGGGCCATGGTGAAGTAAGAGGATATGATCTACAACATTGACAAGCTTATTCTTGATAAGACCTTGGTCCTGGTTAGATAATGTGAGAGAGTTATTATCAAATACAAGATGTGGGATTTTGGCCCATCTGTACCTCCACTTCTTTGATAGAATGCCTGTTCTCACAGCGTCCCTAAGTGACAACTGCAACAAGATTTGATCTAAAATATGTTCAGGTAGGCTGCTGATTCTGTCAAGCTCTGTCTCAGTATCACATGGGAACTTGGGTGGATCTCTATGCATCTGATATATTCAAAGTTAAGGAAGTTAAAAGCATGAATAAATAATATGAACGAAAGCCAAGGACTTTCATGAATTCTTAAAAATACATCGGCCATTTATGAATAATTACCAATATGCATCAACTAAAAAACAAAAGGATTTTTTAAATTTAAATCATAGTTTACAATTGAAAATCCCAATACAGTATCTCATAAGTAAATCATCTGATTCCTTCACATCTTTTATCTGCAACATGAATCGAACAAGATGGCCAGAGGGAATCAAGAAAATATAAATTAATCACTATGAAACACTTTCAATGAGCTAGAAGTGATACAGAGACAGTCAACATAATTTAAGATACTCCCATGGAAAGATACATTTAATAAGTGTTAATGTGTTATGCATGTAAAATTCAAGTGAAAAAGAAATTACAAATTCATGTAAAAAGAAGTAGAAGCAAACTCTTAATTTCGTAAATTACATGAACCCGCAAAATTTCCAGAAACAAAGGTGGGGGATATCACGCAGAAGATTAATTCCATCAATTATAAAGCAGTAGCTCCTAATATCAACATTACTCGTATGCCCCTTTGAACTGGGCGTGGAATTCTCAACATGCAAATCTCTATGTTTAATTTATTTAATCAAATTAGAAGCCAGAAATCATGTGTAAGAATTTGAACCACAACAAGATTCAATGGCCTAGTAGTACAGACAGAAATGTGATTCACCCGATACAAAACACACGCAGCAAAGAACACATATATAAATCTTGACAAACGAACTGCAACACGCAGACAGATTTTGAGAACGTATCAACTTCGAAACATGACTTAGACATTACAACTATCGACTCTGCATTATTAAAGAAGACAGTGCAGAATCCACCAAAAACATCGGTAGCTGACCATGTTAGTCATATTCACCGCAAAAGCATCCGAAGCTGTCAAAACCTGTGAATTAAGACCATAACTGGTAAATGCACAAAATGCGATTTTGTTCTTCGTATGTTTTACCTGGAAAGGAAGGTGTTGATGAATAGATGAGGTTTGGAATCTGCAAGTGTGAGTTAGAAAGAGAACACTCCGTTTGGATGTCGTCAAATCATAACCCACCACGGTTTCTTTCCTTCGTTTCCTTCCCAGAGAAGATGCCTCACAAATTTAAGGACATGTTTGCAAAAGAAAAACTAAGTTAGGGACCTTCTATGCATTTTTTGAAAATTGAAACCCCTAAACATAAAAGTCACCGATTTTTAATTGAAAATTATAATTCCATTGCCGGGATTTGAACCCGGGTCGCCTGGGTGAAAGCCAGGTATCCTAACCGGACTAGACGACAATGGAGCTTTGCTTCTAAGTTTCCTTTGCTTCTTTAAATAGATCTTTTGTTAGCTTGTGATTCTTTCTGAAATCGATTCAGTCTTCTACCAAAATTAATGACGGTGGACACTGACCATTATTTGTGCAGTAAGTAACTTCAATAAAAAGTGATATATTAATAAAAAATTCACTAAGATATAAAATTTAAAGAAGATTAATAATACTTAAGTTTGGTAATCGGTAACTAAATTCAGTCATTCTCGATATGATTGCATGTTTGTTTGGTAATGTGTCAAGATTCAAATTTTCAATTATTTGATGGACCAAACTAGTTCATTATTTCTTCAAGGTTTGCCTACAATATTCCCTAACAATACTTCATTTTTCAAAAGGGTAATAGATTGATTGTTTGAGATTTTTTTAAATTAGTAATTAATTTTTTAATTTTGTAATTAAGGGTCAGCTTGGTTGGATGTTAATTAACAGAATATAATGCAATGATTTATAATGGAATAAAATGTGATATAATGAAAAGTTGTTTGAGAGGAATGAAAGAGCTCATAATGTAGTGAAATGTTATTTGCAAGATGGTTATAATGGAATGTAGTGTATAATAAATAACTATTATACCCTTAATATTAAAATAGTTATTACTTTATTATTAATTATTTTATTTTATTATTAATTATATATAATTTATTATTAATTATATAAAAATATTATTATTAATTTATTAATTTATTTTATTTTATTATATGTGATTTATATTTAAAAATAATTTTTTATTTTTATTTATATAGAAATATGTAAAAACAATTAAAGAATAATTTCTATATATTTTCTATTTTTATCAATAAAAATTTTATTAAAAATTTTATTATATTATTTATTATACACTATTTATTATTAATAATATAAAATATTATTATTAATTATTTAATAAAATTTATTATATTAAATATTATTCTATTCTACTTAATATATTAACTCTAGTTAATATAATATTATGACTTAGTCATAGTTGGTATTATGAAAAATTATTGAGGGTATATTAGATAGTATATATTTATTAGTATACGTTCCATCCTAAACCTCCCAAATCGGAGATTTCTTATTTTCACTGTTTATGATGGAATAGAACGTAAAATGAAACCCTCCATTTCCATTTCATTTCATTCCATTATATTATAAAACTTCTTCCAAACAATAAAAGTGTGTTACATTTCATCCCGTTCTATTATAAAACCCTCAACCAAACAGGCCCTAAGTGTTAAACTTTTTTAACCTTAACAACTCATATCAAAATGTTTTGTTGATTTGATTAGCAAAATTTGTTTTATTAAAAAAATTGTTTTATCCATGACATATGGAACGTTTATGTAAAAAATTAATTGTTAACTAATCATTTACAGAAACTAAAACACTGAACATAACTTAGATATTGAACTAAGTTGTTAAAATTATAAAAATTAATTATTTAAAATTTTAAAATTTTGAGCATTAAATTGAAATTTTTCAAAAAATTTAATACTTTAAAGATCTGTTTGGATGGATGTTAACCAACGAAACAGAATGAAATGTAATGAAACGGAATAGCGCAGTTTATAATTTAATAAAATATAATATAGTGAAAAGTTATTTGGGAGGAATGAAAGGATTTATAATATAATGTAATGAAATGTTGTTTGGAAGATGGATGAAATTAGGGGTGTTCATGGTAGGGTAACCTAACCCGTTCATTAATAACCTGAACCTGAACTTGAATATCAGGTTCAGCAATTTCACGAACCTAAACCTGAACCTAAACCTAAAGAACCTATAGGATCGGTTACCCTATTTTCAGGTTTGGTTTTCAGGGTAACCAGAACCTATTTATATCAATATATATGACAAAAAATTATAAAAATAATTGGTAAAAACAAATACAAATTATGCATAAAAGTATGCATAT
>JAOQMR010000006.1:2535647-2547785 GCA_027563865.1 Erythroxylum pelleterianum | reverse complement strand
CTATATATCATGGCCAAAAGTCCTTTTAATTTTTTAGTTACATTAGCAAAGTATTAAATGAACTAATATTTTAAATCAAATTAATAAATTTTAAAATTTAATCAATTAACTGAAATTTTTTAAAATTTTAATAGTAAATTGGAAAATTAAAAAATTGTTGCATTAAAATTTGTTGTTCCTAATATATACGAAGCTCCTTTTTTTTCCTGAGAAATATATGCACACCTAATTGGATTTCAGGTGAGCCAGATCTACTGGCTTTGACTTCGTCTTGAGGCTACATATGCTTCATGTTTTTGTCAACTATAGTAACTAAGAACATTTGTAGCTTAATCATTTTTCTTATAACATAATTCTTGATGTTTAGTTGAAAAGAAATTAAAAGGGAAAGATATCTAAGATGATAGTCAACATGCTAAAAGTTCATTGGATCCTTTAATTTTCATTTTTAGATTAAATTAGTTAAAAGTAGATTTAGAATAAGTGATTAAAAAGCTGAATCGGTTCAGCTGAATTCAACTACAAAAATCTTTTACTGGTTTGGTTTACCTTAATAACCCTTGTTATTAAAAATTGATCGATTATTAATTTTTTGACTAGTTTTCGTGAACTAACAGGTTTTTATAAACCAGAATTAATCAGTTAGTTTTTATTTAACAGTCTTCTTTAATTAAACTCTAGCCTCTTCATTAAGCAAATATAGTTTTCTTTTTCAATTCTATTTCATAACTTCTTCGTTAAACAAAGATAATTTTCTTCTTCAATTCTATTTCTAAGTTATTTAATTTTATTCAATCTTTGTTGTATACCAATTTTATAATGATCAAATATCAGTTGAACATTTAAACCTTAAAACTTTTTATATTGTCAGTTTAATTTTTTAATTCGATTTTGAAAACATTTCTTAGAACACATATAAAACACATACATAAAGAATTATAACATTCTTTATAAATTATAGAAAAATAATATAACTTATTCTTTTTTACTGCTTTTGACATTATTAAATAAAAAAATCAAATTGGTCTGACCAATTAATTAAAATTATTGATATAATTAATAAATTAAAATTAGGAAACATAATTACTTCTTAAAAGCAATTTTCAAAAAACTGTTTTTTAAAATTAAAAGACAAAATTTATCGTTATTCTAAATTTAAAACAAAAATATTATAAAAAATATTGAAATTTTGATTAGAACAAAAAAAATATAGTCATAAGAGTTAGTTATGAATTTCATACCAATTGACATTAATCAGTGAAATTAATTCTTTTGATCCATATTCATAATTGCTTTCAACTTAAAGGTTGAGCTATCAAACCCTTATGTCTGACTAATTTATGACGACAACGATGAAGACGGCGACGACGGCAACAATAATGGTGATTATTATTATTATTATTATTATTATTATTATTATTATTAAGGAGAAAATAAAAACCTTATTGGTGAATGTAAAATACAATGTTGCCATACTCAACTCAATCTAGAGTGTTTGATTGTAATCAATTTGAAAATTACCTTTAAAAAAAACAAATATTTTATTTTCAAATTCAAAAGTAAAAATTGTTCCAACCAAATATATTTTTAAAATTATATATCATGAAAGCTATATCAATATATTTTCTTTTAAGCGAATTGTTTTAACTTGTCTATCAATTGAATTGTAGCAAGAAAAGTTTGCAAAGATCAAGAACAATTATGGTAATTTGTTACTTCTCACTATTTAAAAAGGCTTTAAAGGCATTATTCTTTTAGATCAAAGGAAGAAGAAATGACCTAAAGTTTGATCATAGTGCTGGAAGTTGCCATAAGGCAACTTTCTCAAGCTACCTAAAAATTAAGATTGAGGCTAGTAACTTCCCATTCAGATACATCTACTCAAATGTGATATTATTAGGAAAAATTATTAATATAGAGAACTATCATCTGTTATAATTACACATTAATACTTGATGGATGTATCATATTAAAAGAAAGACACACGTACAATTGGTCCTCTCTTTGCCCTAATTTATATGGTTAAGAAAAACTTACGCATCCATCTGAAAAGAGCGTGTAAACTAAAGAAAGGAAGAAAGGGAGAGAAACCAATTTTTCTGCACAAAAAAGATAATTGTTATCAAGATCAAACATCATATCTTTTTCATCATATCCAGCTATGTGAAAATTATTGATTTCAAGATCCTTTATAATGTAGAGAAATTCAATTTCTCCTTACACGTAATATCAGAGCATGGTTTAGAAACATATAATTTTCCATCGAAAATAGTGAATAATTATTGTTGAAGAACTTATCTATGATGAATAATGTCTTTCACCTGTGAAATTTGCCTATATATCATCTTTGCAAATTATGTGGTTGAAATATGAAATAATTGTCCATAAATGCAATAGGAGAGGGACATAAATTCTTCACTTGTATGAAGAAGTATGATAGTATTGCTACGAATTTTATAATATGCGTTTCTCTCACACTATGCGATTCCCAACATGTATCCATATTAATTATTTTGGGTGTAGTAAGTTTCTCCTTATGATAATACTGAAGAATTACTATATTTATTATGTGTTGTCTTTTTGTTTATATGCATTTAAATGAAAAATTATGATTTATACGCATGATCTTATGTTAGAATATATAGTTTGTGATCACCAAAATGACCAAGCTAGAATGATTAAAATATCATGCATAAAATAGTCATTTATTCGTGACACTCATGAAATGTCAATTAAGAAAATTAATGAATAAATGATTGTCATGGTTCTTAGAACTTTAGGATTTGCCCAAAGGTAAATCATTTATTATATAATCAATGAGCATTATTGAAGAAATTAAATTTCTTAAGTCAAATATATTTTGTCTATCTGAAGTTGGCATAAGTGTTTGGTTAAGAATTTTAATTTCTTGATAATGATAAAAAGTGGCAGTTATTTATGATTATGTGTTTTAGTATATACCCAAAGGTGTTCTACAATATATTATGATGTTTGATCTGAATCTATAATAGAATTAATTATGAGCATCTAGGTTTTATTAGCAGCAATTTCGCTTCATTCGTAAACTTCTTCTATACCATATTTAATAATTTGAACTTCTCTTAATGAAATGAACAAGTCAATTTCCACTTAGGTATGTTGGATCTTGACTTGAGAATTTAGAAGGAAAACCCGATGTTATTACTAATTTAAACATTAAGGAAGAGAAGTCTAACTATAAAGCTTAGATACGGTCTAAATAGATTGAGCCTTATGTTTATGCGAATGACTATAGCGAATAACATCAAGACTACTATTCCACAAATAGAAAATGCAAAGGAATACCTAAAGTTTATGGAAGAACACTTTCGTTTTGCAGATAAGTCACTTATTGGTACACTAATGGCACAACTCACAACCATAAACTTTGATATGTTGCGAAGTATGCAAGAACATAACATTGAAATGACTAATATTGTAGCAAGATTGAAGAAATTAGATACGGTTGTAGATGACTTCTTTCTGGTTCAGTTTGTTCTGAATTCACTACCTCCTGAATATGGTTCCTTTTAAATTAACTATAACACTATTAAGGAAAAGTAGGATGTTAATGAATTGACTGGCAAGCTTACTTAAGAGGAAAATATACTAAAGAATATGGGAAGTCATTCAGTCAACCTCACATTTCAAGGAGCTAGTAAAGCACCAAAGGTAAAAGCCAAAAGTTTTAAGAAAAAGAAAAGGTCTGCTAAAGCATCTCAAGCTAAAAAGAAGGAACATAATGAAGATAGGTGTCGATTCTGTAAGAAAGAAGGACACTATCAGAAAGATGGCATTAAACATAAGACATGGTTCGAAAATAAATGTATATCTAATACTTTTGTATGTTTCGAATCTAATTTAATCGATGTTCCTCATAATACTTGGTGATTTGATTCTGGAGCTACTATTCATGTGTCCGATATGATGCAGGGATTCTTTATGATCTAAGCCACAAACCAAACTAAGAATTTCCTATATGGGAAATCGTAACAAGGCTCGAATTGAAGGTATAGGGACTTATCGTTTGGTATTAGATACTATTTATTATTTAGACATATTAAAGAATCTTTATGTACCTTCAATTTTTAGAAACCTTATTTATGTCTCAAAGTTGGATGAATGTGGTATTAATTTTAATATTGGACATGGTTATTCCAATCTAGATAAGAATTGTAAACTTATTGGTTCTGGTAGACTTGTTGATAGTTTATATAAATTGAAACTTGATGGTCAATTTTTTGAATCCTTATTGTGCATCAAAATATTGGAATTAAGCATAGTATGCTTAATGAAAGTTCAATTTTTTATGGCATAAACATTTGGATCATGTATCCAACGAAAAATTACAAATATTAGTAAAAAAAATGAGATTCTACAGAATCTAGATTTTACTGATATTGGTTTATATGTGAATTGCATTAAAGGAAAGCAAATCAAATATAACAATAAAGGAGCCACAAGAAGTACTCAGCTTCTTGAAATTATACACACTAATGTATGTGGACCTTTTGATACTTCATCTTTTGGTGGAGAAAAGTATTTTATCACCTTTATTAATGATCTTTCATGTTATGGATATGTCCATTTGCTTAAAGAAAAATCTCAAACAGGGAATGCTTTAGAAGTATACGTTAATGAGGTTGAAAGGCAATTAGACAAGAAAGTGAAAATTGTAAGGTCTGATAGAGATGCTAAATAGTAAGGAAAATATGAAGAAACAGAGCAATGTCCAAGTTCATTTTCTAAACTTCTTGAAAGACATGACATATGTGCACAATACACTTTGCCATATACACCTCAACAAAATGGTATGGCAGAAAGGTGTAATAGAACGTTGATGGATATGGTTAGGAGCCTGATGATTAATTCATCATTATCCAAATCCTTATAGATGTATGCACTAAAAACAACCATGTACTTGCTGAATAGGGTTCCTAGTAAAGCAGTTCTAAAAACTCCTTTTGAGTTATGGACAAATAGGAAACCTAGTTTAAGGCACCGATATTGGACATGGTTATTTCAATTTAGATAAGAATTGTAAACTTATTGATTCTAGTAGTCTTGTTGATAGTTTATATAGATTGAAACTTGATGATCAATTTTCTGAATCCTTACTGTGCATCAAAATATTGGAATTAAGCATAGTATGCCTAATGAAAGTTAAATTTTTTGTGGAATAAACGTTTGGATCATGTATAAAAAAAATACAAATATTAGTAAAAAATGAGATTCTCCAGAATCTGGATTTTACTGATATTGTTTTATGTGTGGATTGCATTAAAGGAAAGCAAATCAAACATAACAAGAAAGGAGTCACAAGAGGCACTCAGCTTCTTGAAATTATACACACTACTGTATGTGGACCTTTTGATACTTCATCTTTTGGCAGAGAAAAGTATTTTATCACTTTTATTAATGATTTTTCATGTTATGGATATGTCCATTTGCTTAAAGAAAATCTCAAACAGGGAATGCTTTAGAAGTATACGTTAATGAGGTTGAAAGACATGACATATGTGCATAATACACTATGTCATACACACCTCAACAAAATGGTATGGCAGAAAGGTGTAATAGAATGTTGATGGATATGGTCAGGAGCCTAATGATTAATTCATCATTAGCCAAATCCTTGTAGATGTATGCAATAAAAACAACCGTGTACTTACTGAATAGGGTTCCTAGTAAGGCAGTTCCAAAAACTCCCTTTGAGCTATGGACAAATAGGAAACCTAGTTTAAGGCACCGATATGTTTGGGGTTGCCCAACAGAAGTAAGAGTTTATAATCCACATGAAAGAAAATTAGATTCTCAAACTGTTAGTGGTTACTTTATTGTTTATCCAAGGAGATCTAAAGTTATACATTTTATTATCCAAACCATAATCTAAGAATAATGAAAACAAATAATGCAAAATTTATTGAAAATAGTGAAGTTAGTGGGAGTGATGAACAACGAACTGTGTACATAAAGGAAGTAAAGTTAAATGTTCCTTTATCTGTAAGTGTTCCTTCTTCTATTATTGTTCCAAGTGTTGTTCCAATTGTTGAAGAATGTATTGACAACAATGAACAACATTTAAATAAAAAAATATCCCTTGGAGAAACTAACTCACACAGATCTGAAGCAAATAAGTCACAAGAAATACCTTTGAGAAGATCTCAAAAAATAAGAAAACAACTATTTCAAGTGACTATGAACTTTATTTGTAAGAATTAGATCTTTATATTGGAATAAATAAAGATTCAATTTCATTTTCACAAGCCATAGAACGTGTTGAGTCTGAAAGTGGGTTGATGCCATAAAGGAAGAGTTAAAATCTATGAATGATAACAAAGTCTACGATATTGTTGAATTGCTGGAAGATTCCAAATGAGATGGGTGTAAATAGGTTTTCAAGACCAAACTTGACTCAAATGGCTATATCAAATAATATAAGGCTAGATTTGTTGCCAAATGATATACTCAAAAAGATGATATTGATTATAAAGAAACATTTTCACCAGTCTCAAAGAAAGACTCATTGCGTATTATTATGGCATTTTGATTTAGAGTTACATCAAATGGATGTGAAAATAACCTTTTTGAATGTAAATCTTGAAAAGGAAGTTTATATGGACCAACTTGAAGGTTTTTTCCATTAAAGGAAAAGGTCATATGGTCTATAAACTTAAGACATCAATATATGGACTTAAACAAGCTTATAGGCAATTGTACATTAGTTCAATGATACCATCAACTCTTTTAGTTTCAAAGAAAATCTTATTAATCGTTGTATATACCAAAACATAATTGGGAGAAAAGTTTTATTTTTGGTCCTATATATTAATGATATCTTGCTTGTTACTAATGATTTGGGTATGTTGCATGAGACAAAAGATTATCTCTCAAAAAATTTTGAAATGAAATATATGAGAGAGACTTCCTATATGATAAGAATATTTCAAATTGAAATGTTCCATAATAGATCACCAGGACTGTTGGAATTGTCTCAAAAGACCTATATTGAAAGAATTCTAAAGAGATTTACTATGCAAAAATGTTCTTTAAAACTATTCCGGTTCAAAAAAGAGATAAATTTAGTCTTATGCAATGTCCAAAAAATGATATAGAATGAAAGCAAATGTAATCATTTCCTTATGCTTCTATTAGGGGGATCTAATGCATGCAAAAACCTTTATAAGACCGGATATTAGTTTTGCAGTTAGAATGCTAAGTAGATATTAAAGTAACCCCAGAATTGATCATTGGAACGTTGCAAAGAAAGTTTTAAAATATCTTTAAGGATCAAAAAATTACATGCTCTTGTATAAAAGATCTAATCACTTGAAAGCGATTGGATATTCAGATTCAAATTTTGCTAAATGCAATGACAACAGAAAGTTAACTTATGGTTATTTGTTCTTTCTTGCCGAAGGAGCAATATCATGGAAAAGTGCTAAACAATTTGTCATTGTCTTATCTACCATGGAAGCATAATTTGTAGCATGTTTTGAAGTCACAATACATGCATTATGGCTGAGGAAAGGACTTGGGGTTGTTGACAACATTACTAAGCTGCTGAAAATTTATTATGGTAATTCTGCATCAGTGTTAATATGCAAAAGATGCCAAACATATAGAACTAAAGTATTTTTCTGTTAAGGAGGAGGTTCAGAATAAAGTGTCTATTGAACATATTAGAACACATCTCATAATAGAAGAGTCGTTAACTAAAGGTTTATAACCAAAGAAATTTAAAGAACATGTATAAAGAATGAGTCTTGGTTGTCTTTTGAATAATGCATTTAATGAAGTTGACACATTGAGCTTAATGATGTGTTTTTTATATACACCATTTATTGTTTCTAGTTATAATGTGAACATAATTGTATTCTAACATGTCATAACTTGAATTTACTAGAAACATTACTGTGGACCATGATGAAATTTATATGTCATTTATAGATCTATATGGTAAAATATTGGTGTTTGTGGTATATAGAAGAGAGTACGTGACGTAATAAATATACATTTATGGTACATGGAAGAGAGTAAGTGATGTAATAAATTTATAATCGCCATAACTTACATTTAGTGTTTTATCATATTTAGATAATTATGATATTTTGAGGATGAATTTTGATGCTTAATTGTAAATGCATCATACTTATGCATTAGTTTCATCCAATTTTAGGCCAAGTGGGAGAATGTTGGAAGTTGCCGTAAGGCAACTTTCCCAAGTGGCCTAAAAATTAGGGATTGAGGCTAGTAACTTCTTATTCAGATACAATTACTCAAATATAGTATAATTAGGGAATTTATGTGTCATTTATAATTCTAGTACTGTAAAACACTGGTGTTTGTGGTATATAGAAGCGAGTATGTTATGTAATAAATATACAACCGTCATAACCTACATTTATTGTTTTTATCATATTTAGATAATTATGATATTTTGAGGATGAGTTTTGGTGCTTAATTGTAAATGCATCATGCTTATGCATTAGTTTCATCCAATTTTAGGCTAAGTGGGAGACTGTTGAAAGTTGTCGTAAGGCAACTTTCTCAAATGGCCTAAACATTAGGGATTGAGGCTTGTAACTTCTCATTTAGATACAACCACTCAAATTTGAATTTATTAGGAAAAATTATTAATATAGAAAATTTACATTCGTTGATTAATTATACATTGATACTTGATGGACGTATTAGATTAAAATAAAGGACATATAAAATTAGTTCTCTCTATGCCCTAATTTACATGGTTAAGAAAAACTTACGCATCCTTAAAAAAAAGCATATAAACTAAAGAAAGGGAGAACGAGAGAGAAACCAATTGTTCTACACAGAGAAAGTAATTGTTATTAAGATCAAACATCATGTCTTCTTCGTTAAATCTAGGCAAGTGAAAATTATTGGTTTCAAGATTCTTTATAATGTAGAGAAATTCAATTTCCCCTTACACAACCCCCAAGACAATCCATGAAGGAAAGGAAGTTGCACATATGGATATACAGTTACCAATCATTAAGAAGAATATGTTAATTAGATTTGTAATATGCACGTTCATAAATGGAACAAGAATACTGTAATACAATTATACGGAATTATCTGTTACATTGAAACGGATCCTTCCTCTGAATTCGTTTCCTCTATGTATGGGCATCATATTGAGACTGTATCACTACTGACACTAACCCCAGATTCTGATTTCCTTAAATCTGCCTGAATTTTCAACAGACTTGAAACTACTTCCTCCATACATGGCCTTCTGGCAGTTTCTTGTCTCAGACAGGCCACGCTTACTTTGGCTAATCTCAAAGCAAATTCTGTCTCAGGACTTCCTTTGAGATTAGGATCAATAAACGAATCCAACCCAGCTTCTGGATTCTCTTTTTCCATAATTGACACTATTGTTTTTGAAAGTAGTACTTCTCTTCCCCCTTGCATGAAAACAGCATCTCTTCCTGTGATGAGTTCTAACAGAACAACTCCAAAAGCATAGACATCGATCGTGGGAGTCACTTGTCCTGCCCTTATATATTCTGGTGCCATGTAACCTCTAGTTCCTGCAACATGTTTGGTCTGGTTCGTTGTTGCTTCTCTCGCAAGACTGAAGTTCGCAATCTTTGCCCTTAGATTGCTGTTGAGCAGAATGTTGCTGCAATTGATGTCCTTATGAACGTAGGCAGGTTCGGCGAAGCTGTGGAGGTAATGCAATCCATTAGCAACATCTATAGCAATCTGAATCCTCCTATCCCAAGTTTCGTTTTCTTCACATCTTTTGGTAGAAGAAAGCCATTCTCTCAAAGATCCATTTTTCATGTACTCAAACACGAGATAGGAACAGCCGCCATAGTCGCAAAGACCGTGGAGTTTAATCAAATTGAAGTGGTTGATTCTCTTCAAAATCTTCACTTGCTTCGACACATCTTTGCTCATTCTCTTAACAGCGAAAATCTCCCCACCAAACTCTCCGGAATACACAGAACCCTTAATCGTACGCTCTGGACTGAAGTTATCAGTAGCTTTTTTCACTTGCTCAATTTCGAAAACTTTCAATCCTTTCTCGAAACTCGCAATTTCAACACGAATATCTTCCAGGGAAAACCATTTTCTGCGTGGACGACTACCTCGAGAGTTGTCTTTTCTCCTTTTACGACGTACAAGGACGACGGCTAGAATGATACTCACAACGAGGAAAGAACAACCTGCGGCCAGTGCAACGATTTCAAGCTTTTTTCTCTTTGATTTATGTGCTTCAGAACCAACAATTACCGGAGGAGAAATCTGCGGCGGACTTCCGTGAATTGAAGTGTTTGAACTCATTGGTGAATTAGGCAGAGGAACCAGAATAGTCGTGTCAGGATGAAGATCTGGGTTTTCTCCCAAGCCATTTGCTTCAAGTATACTCTCTTTGGTTGTTTTGAACCTTTGAGCAATATCAGCAATTTCGTCGTCAGAACTGAGTGGCAAAGTCAGCAGATACTTGGTACCGTCGAAAACTTGATTCTTCGTAGGACAAGCACAACGAAGAGGGACCTGCAGTTCCATACCAGGATACAAATTGTATTCCCCGTAAGGATTTTCACGCAAAAGCGAAGCGCATGTGGTAAGTCCTTCATAAGCCTCAGTCGCTATCTGATAATAGGTCCCTTCTGTGACAGATACAGGAAATGAGGTGCTGGCCTGATAATACTTGCCTGAACAAGTACAAGTTACAGGAATTATAACCTCTTGGTTGACAGGAAAAACTGACACAGTTTTAACATCGTTGATTCTGGCCAATTCCGTATAATTCGCAGATGTCAGGGCTGAGATATCACGCACCGACTTGCAAGAAGCTTGAGATTTGAATATGAGAAAGGCTTTACAGGATTGTTCTGCATTGCAGGTGTAAAGAAATGCAGAGGACGGCCCTGTTTCATCATTTGCTTTGCAATCTAGAGCTGAAAGTCCAGAATAGTTTTGCTGGCCCTTACTTGCAAAAATGAGGAAGGTTAATGCCAGCAAACCAAGGAACAACTCGATCATACTGGAGAAACGAGTACTAGGGAATTTCAGAGAGTTAAGGATCTTAATTAGGACGGTTTGGTGCTTTGGTTAAGCTAAATAAGCTACACAAAGCCAACCTAATATCAGTAACTTTCTGGGTTGTCTTGTTTCATTCAATCCTGATACCCTTTTATTTCACCTGACAAGCAGAAATGTTTTAATAACTAGAATACAAGTGTTCTTCATCAGCATAGACTTGACTTGGTTTTAAAAAGTTCAACAGATTGGTACTGTCACAGACCAGAAATTATCTTCAAGTCCCACACAAATAATAATCTAAACCTTTGTTGCTGATTTCCTGATGCTACTACTACTTATATTTTATTCCTGTTGAACCGGCCTACTTACAATTATCTCAATCGCTTGCAACCGTAGAATAATTTATAGTATGTAATTTAAAGCTTTGATCAGTTTCATTTCAAGAAAACTGACCTGGAGAGTTAGCTACATAGACCGCAAGCAACTGCTAAGAAATAGAATTAAAAACAGGAAGAATTCCTAAACAAATACGTATTTGGATGGCCTCCTTCATTTGTTTATTGTGTTTAATGGTTTCCTGTAAAGGGGATATAGAAATAATAGAGAATGATCTTGTACTGTCTTGAGGCATTTGGAAGGCAGAAACACCAAGACACCATGGTCCTTCTGAAACATGCTTTGCTGGTTGGTCGCGATAAGTGCTAGACCAAGTCTTGTGATGCTTAGGTATTTTATTGCTCTTGATCGTGAACTCCGTTTTTCATAAGTCTACCTCGTACAAGGAAATTAACAAGAATGATTAATAAACTCAATCAGTAATTTTGAATTATCTAATTTAATAATTTTTGTTGTTAAAAGCTGATCAGTTTATTAATTATCAATTTTTGAAAATTAATAAGTTCTTATAAACTAAATAAATCAATTAATTTTTATTTAACAACTTTTTAATTAAACTTTAAATTTTTCAATAGATAAAGGCAGTCTCCTTTAATCATATTTTAAATTTTTTGATTTTACTTAATCTTTGTTGGACCAATGGTGGTTGACAAATTAATCCTACTTATGTTTTGATAATAACAAATTGTATAGAATTGGTTAAGA
>JAOQMR010000006.1:2505795-2520290 GCA_027563865.1 Erythroxylum pelleterianum | reverse complement strand
GTAATTAGGAAGAATGTTCTGCTGTTCTTGATTAGTAATAATTTTGGGAATCTCTGGCCAGAGTAAATTGAAATTTGAAAAAGTTGTTTTCAAATATCAATTACAAATCATTTACCAATTAGCAAGAAGAATATGATTGGATTATTTAGAGTAGACACGAATTCTATACTCTAATTCCAGTTGGAACATTAGATGGCGAAAGGATTAATTTATACAAGATAACCATGCATAGACAGATTAAGTCAAACCACTTTAACATTCCTAATATTTAGGTGGTCTTGACATGTTGCTAGACGTCAATCATGATATATGATTATAAATTGTTTAATTAGGGAATTAAAGATAAATTAAAAGGAGAGAATTATAATTTATAAAGTTTCAAAAAAAAGAATTATAATTTATAATCATTACCAACATATTAGGAACCTAATGGGTCACACATAAGAGGTCTATAAAGGAGAAAATGAATTTTGAATTAAATTGGACTTAATTCAGAAGTTTTAGAAACTTTAAGGGTCCATATTTGATATTTGATCTTTTAAGGATTTATTAATAATTATAATTAACGTTTGACTTTAGTTGCAGATGCTGGCACTTCTTACAATTTTTCCTCTCAAATTCGATTTGAGTTTTTCTCTGAATAGATCGGTGGATACCATTAGAGGCCGGACGATTGAACGGCTTGTGAAATTGACAGTTTTGAAGAAACAGGAAATTGTATCGAGAATCGGAACAGGTTCGTATAGCTTTATCTATTTCTTGTTTTATGTTTCTAATTTAATTATATTAAAGTTGATTATGTGGAAAAAAATATATTATTTCCGCTACGCTTAGATTTAATCTTGCGTTATTTTTCCCAACATCCCCATCTATACCAAAGACGTTAATAATGTTCTGAACTCTGTCACCTAGCATGCACTGCCCTATAGAAGCAAAATAACCACCAAGCTCCTCACTCGAAATCTTCCCATCACCGTCGATGTCCAATTGTTGGAAGACCTTAAGGAGCTCCTCTTCTTTTGCTACTTCTGGGTGTTATGTTGGCTGTGGATGGTGAAGATGGAGCAGACAGCAGAGAACCCAGATTTCAGGTAAATAAGAGAAAGGCTTGGCTTCAATCTTCTGTTGTGAACCATTTAAAGGGCCTGCAGGAAAGCTTCGGACTAGAGGTGGCCATGGTATTTTTCTGCCTGCAATGTGCATATAAATGTACAAGTGTTATATAGCAGTTAGCTTAGTAAAAGCTGCCGTTGGGAATCACCTCACGGACATGGAATTACAGCAGGTGATTAACATTCTTTCCTCTTTCAATATAGTTTCGTATGAGGATACTTTTTTAACAATAGGTACTCGTGGTTTAATCCACCGAATATGAGAGGTGCAATCTCAGCAAGTATATTGTGAAGAGAACAAGTGTGTTGATCGTCTGGCCTCTTTTACAGTATTATCTAGCCCAAGCATGCATATATTTAAGGAACCTCTAATGATCGTCATGGAGCTTATCCACCGAAATAAGCAAGAAGCTTTGTACTACAGAATACTTCGCTAGTAGGGTGTTTATTTTTTTGATTGTTTTTTTATCCTTTCTAAGCAAAAAAAAAAAGAGTATATACGAAGATTCATTTTAGCTTCATGGCTTCCCAAGAGTTAACAAGAGTCTTCTCAGGTTGGGGATCAAACTACCGGGAGAGGTTTCTTAATTAGGATCTTGAAGTTGTTGGCTCAATTCATGTTATTAAAATTTTAATTCTAAATTAATTTATAAATTATTACACACCGACACACGTAAATAATAATAATTTATTGATACAAATAAGGGTTAATTATAATAAAAATTTTAAACTTTGTTCAATTTTATAATTATAATTCGAACTTTAAAAAGTAACAATAAAATGTTCAAACTTCCAATATTTTTCAATTTTAGCCTGAACTTCAAAAAGTGAAAATAAAATCCTCAAACTTTTAATTTTTTCAATTATAACACAACGTTAATGTCTTCGTTAATTTGCTGATGTGACTGGCTATGTGTTCTAGAAACCCTAATTTTTAATATACGTCAACCAAAACTAATACAACAAATGAAGATTAATGAAATGACGTCATTTAATCACATAATTAAAACGACGTCGTTGTTTAAAAATGACTTAAATTAGATTACGCAGTTGACGACCTCACACTTTGATTTCAGTTTTCCCTTCATTTTCAGTTTGTACTCTCGATGCACTCACCCTTCAATTTTCAAATAACACAGCCTTGATGCCCTCATGCTGAGGGCTTCGGGAGAATGAACTGAAAATAAAGACCTTGCTAGTGCAGTACGCTGTGATGTGAGAATAGTTTGGGGGCGTCAGAAGATTAAATAGAAAACAAAGAGTTGAGGGCGTTGGGAGAACATATAGAGAATAAAGGGCTGAAGTTGTGTAAATTGATATAGAGATTTCATTTTTAACAATGACGTCGTTTTATTAATCTTCATTTGTTATGCTAATTTTGACTGATGTGTATTAATAGTTAGGGTTTCTGAAACATGTGGTAAGTCATATCAACAAACTTAACATAGACACTAACGTCGAGTTAGAATTGAAAACAATTGAAAGTTTGAACACTTTATTGTAGCCTTTTAAAGTTCAAGCTAGAATTAAAAAAATGAAAGTTTGATCATTTTATTACCACTTTTTGAAATTCATATTATAACTACAAAATTTGAGATTTTAATAATCCTAAAAATGAAAATCGTAACAAAAATTGATTTCCAATTGAATTTAACTATTTTATATCCAATATTATTTCCCATAAATTAAGTATTAATTTAATTAATAATATATTAACATAATTAAAAATTAATTTAATAAATATTTATGTTTAAGTTGTGAAATTGAATTCGTCAATAAATTTTTAAAAATATAAAAATGTCACTTTAATAACATCATAATATTTAATTGATGAAAGTTTATTTTCGTTAAATTCTTTTATTTATTAAAATTTTATTTTAATTGTTGAACCTAAATATTTTAAAAAAGTTAAAGTTTAAATTATATTATAATAAAAGATTTAAATTATAATTTTGGCCTATAAATAATTAGATATAGGAATTTACACTCCGTTTCTCACCGTGGTCGTCGAGTTTCAAAAGCTGGTCAACATGCCAGTGCTAATGTAATGACGCATAACAAGAGCGTTGCGTTTCCAACACTAACATGTTCTGTTCCCAAATCTCTTCCTTATATGCTCCGCTTCTCTCCGGTACCCTCCTCCTCATGCCTCCTCCGTGGCAAATCCCTCCACTGGAAGCCCCGTCATGAAACCAAGCTGCCCCAATCCGAACTTCTCCACCGCATCTCCCGACTCCTCGTACTAGGTCGTTACGATGCTATCAACAACCTCACATTCGACTTCTCCGATGATCTTCTCGATTCGATTCTCTGTAAACACAAGCTCAATCCCACAGCCTGCTTGACTTTCTTCAAATTGGCTTCCAAACAATCGAAATTTCGACCCAACTTCAAGTCCTATTGTAAGCTCGTTCATGCACTGTCTCGAGCTCGATTGTACGATGAGACTAGATCGTACTTGACCGAGGTGGTTGTTCTTTGTAAGAATAATAATACTTTGAATTCTTCCATTCATGTATGGGAGGAACTGGTTAGGGTTTATAAGGAGTACAAGTTCTCTTCTGTTGTTTTTGATATGATATTGAAGATTTATGCAGAGAATCGGATGCTGGAGAGTGCACTCCATGTGTTTGATAATATGGGTAAATGTGCTGGTCGTCTGCCGAGCTTGCGATCTTGTAATTGTTTGTTGAGTAATTTGGTGAAAAGCGATCAAAGCTACACTGCATTGCTTGTTTATGACCAAATGAAGAGGTTAGACATTGTTCCTGATGTATTTACTTGCTCGATTATGATTAACGCCTATTGTAAGGAGGGAATGGTCAACAGAGCTGTGGAATTTGTTGAGGAAATGGAGAATTTTGGTTTTGAGTTGAATGTTGTGGCTTACAATAGTTTGATCGATGGGCATATTAGTGTGGCTGATATGGAAGGAGCCAAAGGGGTGTTGAGGTCCATGAATGACAGGGGCATTTTGAAAAATGAGGTTACGTTCACGTTGTTGATCAAGGGTTATTGCAAAGTGAGCAAGTTGGAGGAAGCAGAGATGGTTTTCCAAGAAATGAAGACAGAGGAAGGGATTATTGTGGATGAATATGCTTACGGTGTGTTAATAGATGGATACTGCCGAGTAGGTAAAATGGAGGAGGCTATTAGGGTTCAGGATGAGATGTTAAACGTAGGGTTGAAGATGAATATATTTATTTGCAACTCTTTGATTAATGGGTATTGCAAAAAGGGTCAAGTTTTTGAGGCAGAAGGGTTATTAGTGCATATGGTGGCATGGAATGTGAAGCCAGATTCTTATAGTTATAGCACCCTTGTGGATGGTTACTGCAGGGAAGGTCTCACTGCTAGAGCTTTCAGTGTTTGCGATGCAATGATCCATAATGGAATTGATATAAGTGTAGTAACTTATAATACTCTTCTCAAGGGGTTTTGTCGAGTTGGTGCCTTTGTGGATGCTTTACGTCTTTGGCATTTGATGCTGAAGAGAGGTGTGGCTCCCAATGAGGTTTCCTATTGTACTTTACTTGATGGGCTTTTTAAGATGGGAGATTTTTCTGGGGCTTCAACCCTTTGGAAAGAAATTTTAGCTAGGGGTTTTACCAAAAGTATCTATGCATTTAATACAATGATTAATGGACTGTGTAAGATGGGGAAAATGACAGAAGCAGAGGAGACCTTTAATAGGATGAAGGATTTAGGTTGTGAACCAGACGAAATAACATATAGAACCCTTTGTGATGGGTATTGCAGGGTTGGTAATCTTGAAGCAGCTTTCAAAGTAAAAGAGGAAATGGAAAATGTTGCTATTCTTCCTTCAATCGAACTGTATAATTCTCTTCTTGTTGGACTATTCAAGTGTAGGAAAATAAATGAAGTAAAGGATCTTCTTGATGCATTGTATGCCAGGGGATTAGGCCCAAATATAGTTACATATGGAGCCATTATTTCTGGCTGGTGCAACGAAGGGAGGCTGGATAAAGCTTTTAGTGCATATTTTGAGATGATTGAAAGAGGGTTTGCTCCCAATGTAATTATATGCAGTAAAATTGTAAGTAGCCTTTATCGATTCGGTAAGATAGATGAAGCAAATATGCTACTGCAGAAAATTGCAAGTTTGGATCCTGTCTTAGATCATGGATTGTTTGACAGATGTCACAAAGATGACACTAGATGTCCAGATGTTCTGAAAATTGCAGATACCCTTGATAAAAGTGCTGAAAGTCTTTCTCTTCCCAATAAATTTGTGTACAATATAGCCATACATGGGCTTTGCAAGTCTGGGAAGGTTGATGAGGCAAGAAAGCTATTCTCAAGGTTGATGCTTAGAGGATTTGATCCGGATATGTTCTCATATTGTACCCTGATACATGGCTATTCAGCTGCTGGCAATGTGAATGAAGCTTTCAACATACGGGATGAGATGATTAAAAGAGGTATTGAGCCAAATATAACTACTTACAATGCACTTATCAACGGCCTATGTAAATCAGGCAATCTGGATCGAGCAGAGAGGCTTTTCAATAAGCTTCGCTTGAAGGGATTAATCCCCAATGTTGTGACTTATAATATTTTAGTTGATGGATATTGTAAAAGTGGTAAAGTTGGAGAGGCATTGGAGTTGAGAGACAAAATGCTAAAAGAAGGAATTCCCCCTTCCTTTGTTACGTTCTCTGCCTTGATTTATGGTTTTCACAAGCATGGAGACATGGAAAAAACTGCGGAACTTTTGGCTGAGATGAGAAAGTTTTGTGCAGACAATAATCTGGAAAAGTTTTCCAAGTTGGTTGAGGTTAATATCAAATGTGGGGACGTAAACAATCTCTCAAGGTTTCACAGTGGGCCACATAGTGCTTTTGACTCTACTGATGCTAACACTCATCAAGAAAGGGAGTTACCAGAGCTTTCAATTACTGAGGAAATGATAGATGCATATATGATGTCTGAGGCTTTATGTTGATGCATCCTTGTGAGCAAAGGCTTGTTGACAAGATTGTAGCATTTGACGAAGTATTTCCTTTAGGCTATGTCCTAGAGGAACACAGGTAATACGCCTTGCAAATGACAATAGTTTTTCTTCTCATTTGATTAACCTTGTAACGATGGGGTTGCTTGCAGGAAGTGGATTTGCAATCTCTTCTTGCTTTTTCAGTGAAAAGAGGCCAACTATTTGGTAATCTCTGAAAGCAAGAATAAAGAAGTTCATACTTCTTAAATAGTGGGTAACAAATTCTGAGGTTGAGGGCTGTTCTTATCTCTCGCAAAGCAACTTTGGGATACTACTTAGCCTTCAAATGCTTGTTAAGATCTGATGGAAACCCAGTGTTTTTGTGGAGTCCTCCCAGAAAACTGGATTATATTGTCTCAGGAACTCATATGTCACCGGTTTTATGCTTCTTCCTGTGTTTAGCGTGCAACGAGAGAACTCTCTCCTCATTTGCATCTCCTTGAAATGAAAGGTAAAAGGACTTGAAAAACTTACTTTGCCTTTGAATTTTCCAAAGATTTATTTTTAACTTATGATTGATGGGTTGCAGGATTTCTGAGGATGTCATTGATGATTGATCCTTAATCAAAGAAACAGAATGGACTCTCTACGCGGATGTAATCAAAAGTGCCAAAGAAAGAACTAGGTTCTTTGTATTCTCTTGGGATCAATGAGAAAAACTCTGGTTAAACATTATGCATTTTAGCATCTATTGACCGGAGATATGTGACAAGTAATTGCTTTGGTAATGATCCTGATTCGTTCTTTTGTTGTTTGAATCTCATCTTCATATTCTTCCATGCGTGACAGGGAACCCCAAATCATTTCACACTTTCATTCTGAGATTGGGAAGGCCCATATGAAGATGCTAGGTGTCAAAACCATATTAGCTGGTGCCTTGTCACCCGAAGAGCAGTTAGTTCGTCACTGGTACCAAAAGACCACGGTCGATGGGGTATGAATTTGAATGCACGAAGACTCAGTATCAGTGAGCATTCAATGCAAGAGATTGTGAATTTGAAAACAGAGCCTAGCAAAGATGGCCCCTTGTAATTGAGCACTGTGGTTGATGTTTTCTGCCATTTGGTAAGGTCTTAAATATTCCATCGGCCCTGTGATGAAGTTGCTTTCTTCATTTTGGATATCAGATGGATAGCTTATTGGACCAGAGCTCCGATTTTTATGGACTGACTATTTGGCTGGATCTACGATTGATGGGACTTTTGTCATAATTACACAGTTTATATGATACGATCAGTGCATAATTTCGGCGTGCCCCAGTGAAATGGACCAAAGAGGGACAATCATGTCGGTTGTTGCGACGCCCCTGTTCCTTCAAAATCCAAATCTTTAAAACCATATTTTCTTGATTTGGAACCCGTAATCAAATCTTTTAGCACAGGCGGGATGCTTTGTCAATGCAGATATTTCATTAACTGTTGTAGTCGGGTCCTCGTTCATTTTTCAATATTACTTGAGTAATTTAAAAGAACTTATCAATCTTGAAGAGACATTTAAAATTTTGACAAATTTAAATTGGATATTATTTATTCTTCAACATAAATACAATTAAATGAAATATTTTGTATCAAATTTGTAAATTTTTAACAATATAATGTTATATTTTAGTTTAAAGCGGGGGCAAACATATTAGGAAGAGTACATTGAAAATTTTAAGATATTTAACAGTAAATTGAAAAAAATTAAAAAATAGACATTTTTTCATATGTAATTTATTTTATAAATATTGAAAAAAGATAAATAGATTGAATTAGGAAATTGTAATACTACCTTTGTAGCCTTTTTATGTATATAATTATATAACATTTTACTATATTATATTATAAACCATTTCATCTCCTCCAAACAACAATTTTTTAATAATACAACCATTTACATTCCATTACATTAAAAATTTTACGTCCAACTAAACATAGCCTGCACGACCAAGGAGGAGCTTTGTTCTTTTAATATTTTATAAGTTTGTAATCTTTGTTATACGATAAATTTTTATAATTTTATTTTGAACTAATAAGCTAAACTAATTCACATCATACTTCTTTCATAACCTTGGTTTATTTTTAATTACCCATTTTAAATACCTTTTTATAATCAACAGTTCGAATAAGATGAGGATGAATAGATGAGTTTGACAACCGAAAAAGTTGTAGCAACTTTTTATTTGAGCATTTGCGTCCACTGGGCAGTATGCGACTCCACCCCTGGTTGTAGTTAAGGGTTATTAGGATAATTACGTGCCTTATATGTATAATTACATATATTATGAACATAATCAGAAATAATTCAGGTACAATTATTTGTAATAATTCAAGTACAATTACAGTAGCCTTAGTTGTAATTATGAATTATTACAATAATTACGTGTTATATATGTATAATCACATATGCTATGACCATAATTACAAATAATTCAAATATAATTACATTAAAGAACATGAATCATAATTATAATAACGATCACGTTTTAAAATTTTATTGATTAAAATTTAATTTTTCGTTACCTCGTTGATCCGCTAAACAATACGTGATTTTGTATATCTAGAAGATATAGACATAATTATAATTTATTAAAGAATAATTAATACGAAATCATAATTATAATATTACAATGCATGTGAGTATGGATGACAATGAGTGGGATTCGGTTCGGGTATTACTCTACTGACCCTTGTCCAGGGCCCACGATGGGAATGGGCCCCCTAACCCCATCTTTTGGTTTTTTTAACTCCTATAGTATATAACTAATTCACTTAAAATTAATTTAACATTGGTGATGTTTCGAAGAGTAAATATTAGGCAAGTTCTAAGATTGCAAGCAGTAAGTACTCTAAGTTTGCAAGTACTAAGATTGCAGGTTACGTAGGCTGCAGGTAGAGGTAGTAATAAATAATTTTAATATTGGTAATTTTTGACGTTATAAGTTAACGTTAGGCAAGTTTATTTAACGTTATAAGTTAACATTTTATGCTTATAAATAGTCTTGAAATATTTAAGTGTACTTTTATCTTCTATTTTTTTATTTTCATCAATATATGTATATAAAGTATTCCAACTCAAAAATTAGCAGAAATTTTTGTTACATTTTTGTCTTTTGTGTTCTGAGTATAATTTAAAAGTAAAGTTTCTGATTTTTTAATGTATTTTTGTACTTTGTTTTTTATTTTTAATATTAGATATTAATTTTTGCTATTTATTTTTTTCCTCTATCACAAATATAATACTATTTATATATCTTTGTGATATATTAGTTTATATTATGTTGTCTAACAAATGTTGGATAATGTTGATCTTGATAATATTATTAATGATTTTACATCTACAAATCCACGAAGAAATTGTTTTTCATAAATTATGATCCTCTGTATATTTGTTAGTGTATTTGTTAGTGTTATGATAATTTAATATTTAGTTGATTATGTAAACTTATAAATTGAGTCATTTATGTTTCATAGAAATATGTAAAATTAAATATATTGTCGATTTATTTGAACCTTTTTTAATTTTGCCCAAGGCCTATAAAACGATAGGAACGGCCCTGACTCTACTCATATCCATATCCATTTTTTATGATTCAACCCATATCCATATACATATCCATCGGTTTTTACAATTTACTACCCATATCTAAATCCATTGGTTTGTTCAAGTTTTTGAATATCTATCGAGTTATATAGCACGTAAAAATATAACTTTTAAATAGAAAATATAAATAGCATATTTTTACAAATCTCCAAATCAAAATTACTTTAATAATAATAAATTAAGATTTTGATTTGTATGTCTTAAAAAACTATAAAATTGGAATAATAAAAATCATAATTTCTGGTACAAAGACAACATATATTTTTCACAATCAAACACTGGAACAAAGACTGAAATATCCAAAGCTTCAAATTGTCTTTACGTGAACTCCACAACATTCAAAACTCCATCTCCATATCATTTGCATTATTATCATCCAATAAAAAAATAAAATATAATGAAAAAGTTGAAACTGAGGAGTAAAGGGAGGATTTTAAACATGTTTCTTCTAAAAAAATATTAATATTTTATTATATTTAACCATAAATATTCAAGAAAAAAACAGAAAAATAGAGTTAATAAAAAATCGGTAGGATATGGGTATCTATCGGTTCGGGTTATTATTAAACTCATATCCAAATCTATATTTACGTCCATTTTTAAGCATCCATTTAAAATCTATTTTTTAACCTCCATATTTATTTCAGATCGGATTGTGCAGATATTAATCAGGTTAAAAACCTAATGTTTTAAGGAACCAAGCTTGTGGGCCTCCACGTGAGCACATTTTAAAACCGTATCGGAATATACCATAGTTTAAAGGTATCAAAAGAGATCATTATCTGGAGAAGAAAGAAACATAGCAACTACATTATTGAATCAAATGAAGGTAGTTTTAGATGAACGTCATTTCAAAAGGACACGAGGAAATCGATGGAAGTGGTCCTTTACCTGCAATGGTCTGAAAGAGATAGAACAAACCCTACTAAAAAACAAACTATACGACTAAGATCTAAAGTTTCAACCGATGAAAAATATATATATATAATATCACCGCTACTACGTACTGTCCTTGCATCTCTACGATGTGGAATGATGGTAGCGTTCGTCGTTTTAATGGGAGGTGGTCCTTTTGATGTGATGAAGAAGATGACATAGATTGAGATTGCTCCTACCCCTTGAAAAAAAAAACATAAACAAAATAAGAAAAAAAAATCTGAAATTCTCGAATTTTTAGAACTCAAAAAATTCAATTTTGATGCTACCAAACTGCATGTTTTAAAACTAAGTCAATATACATATAAAATTTTATGAATTATGTAGGGTTTAATCTATGATTAAAAAATCGAACCCAGTTTGAGTCATTTAACTGTAAAAACTTTAAACCGACCAATTTTTCAGTTCGATATATAACTTTTAATTTGATTTATTTTAATAAATTTTTTAAATCGATTAATTAATTAATTAATCAATCAATTTTTAAACTAGTTAATCTTCGTTTAAAAACTTTTTTTCAATTAAACTTTATATCAAGCTTACTCAGATCATATGGTACCTAATCTAATCATAGGGATCTAATCTAAGTAATGATAGTCTTCTTTAATTTTATTTCAAATTCTTCAATTATATTCAATCTTTAATTAGTTTTAAGATTGTCGATTGAATCTTTTAAACCTTAAATCAAAACATTAGGTTTAATTACTAATTTTAGTACAAAAAATAAAATTATTTATTGATAAATTATGCAATTTTGACTTAAAAGTAGAAGATTATTAAACAATAATTGAGCAAAAATGAGGTATACTCAATCATGCAACAATTCAATTGAATCTCCAGTTTCATGAAACATTATATAAATTGGTTAAGTTTTATAAGAAGTTAATGCAATTTGGAAATTCTATAAATTCAACAAGATATATTAATAAATAACATCAAACAAAAATTACAAATAGATATTTTGTTGCATATTTAATTAATTTGGATTCAATTAGCTGGGTGTTGCCTTCAAGAGTGTGGCTCGATGGTTGAGAGTGGGGCTTAGCTTCGGTTAGGTTCTAGGTTTGATTCTATACTAGCCCCCTCTTGTAAGAGTCTGGGGTAGGCGGGTTTTACCTGTGGGTGGAGAACTAGTTGGGTCCTCAATGATAAGATGCGCCCGCTTAATCCACCTGTAAGATGATGCGTTAATTAGACTCTTGAAAAGATGTACCCCCTTAATCCATTAAGGATTTCCTCTTATAAAAAAAAAAAAGGTTGGGTGTTATGGATATTTTGTTTGGATGAATCTGCCTACCTAGCAACAATTCTTATGTTGGATTTAACAAATAACTAAACATATTAGTGAGATGTCTCCACAGTGTCCTATGATGATTTGACACATTCTGCTGGCTATTAAGAGTCATTGGTCCAATGTGTCTTAATCACTACTTATGATTGTGACCCAAGAAAACTACGTCTTACCAGTCAGGAAGAGAACACACAGAACGCAAGCCAGTGACGCCGGGGAAGCTGCTCTATAATATTGAGTAAATTTTATATTATACTGTTATAAAACTATTAAAAATTTAATAAATTTAAAAAATAATTTATTTTTATGAAAAATTTAAAGTTTAATTTAAAATATTGTTAATTAAAAATTAATTAATTAATAAATTGATCAGTTTTTAATAACAGAAAATCAAAAAGTTGTATTGTTTGAAATTTTTACGTTGGAATTGGTTAAATTTTTTAATCCGATATTGATATCTAATATATGCAAATCAAATGCTATTGACATCTAATATTGATATATGATTAAATAAATGCAGTGGAAAATTAAATATATGGATCTGTAAATAAATGTGAAGGCCCGTCAACAGTGGACGGGGAGACTGAAGGCCAAAACTTGACATGCTGGCAAGCTTGACTTCTACTCTTTCGAGGAAGTACGCCGCGAAACTTCAGTCTCTGTTTGATACGAAATTAATTGCTAGAACTCAAATACAAGGATTTTTAAATTATTTTCCTTGGAATAATAAAAGATCTGGAAATTTATTTTCAGAAGTAAATATTAATTTTTTTAGAAATTATAAAAATAATTTAAAACTAAGTGACGATCTAGAAATTTATTTTCAGAAGTAAATATTAATTTTTTAGAAATTATAAAAATAATTTAAAAACTAAGTGAAATATCTTATTTTGTAATTAATTTTGGGTTGATTACTAAATAAAGCCTAAATTTTCGTCAAATTTTTAATTATAGTTCAAACTTTAAAATGTATAAATAAAATGCTCAAACTTTCATTTTTTCAATTATAACTCTATCTTTAAAAAGGAGCAATAAAATGCTCAAACTTTTAAATTTTTCAATTATAACCTAACGTTAGTGTTTCCGTTAAGTTTATTTATACAACTTACTATGTGTTTCAGAAACCTTAACTATTAATACATATCAGCCAAAATTAACATAATAAATAAAGATTAATAAAACAGCACCGTTTAATCACATAATTAAAACGACGACATCGTTTAAAAATAACGTAAATCATATTACGTAGCCTCGATGATCTTATGCTTTGATTTTAAATTTTCCCTTAGTTTTCAATTTGTTCTCTTAACATTCTGACCCTTTAATTTTCAGATTAAGCAGTTTCGATGTCCTCACACTGAAGACATCAAAGAACAAAATAAAAACGAAAAACCTATCTAGTGTGGTACGCTGTAATGCGAGAGTTATTCGAGACGTCAGAAGAACAAACATAAAATAAAAGGTTGAGGGCATCGGGAGAATAACAAATAACGTCGGACTAGAATTGAAGAAAATTGAAAGTTTGAATATTTTATTGTTAATTTTTAGAATTTGGGCTACAATTGAAATTTTTAAATATTTTACTGTTATTTTTAAACTTTAAATTATAATTAAAAAGTTGACAAAATTTTGAATTTTTTATGATAATTAACTCATTAATTTTAAACGACATAAGTAAAAGCCAAAAATCTATGCAATGCACGTCGGAGGTTCAGTGACATGTAAGAAATAAGAGAGCCCCGAGAGTGGAGGACCAAAATTAGGAGTAGGCCCCACATACCTTAGACTTTATTAAGTTTCTAAAAACCGGATGATGTGCCGTACGTTGCAATTGTCCCTTGAAACGTGTGCCACGTGTCACCTGTTGATTCATCAAGATATGCAGCTAATTTCTGTCTACCGACAGTCCGTTCTCTTTTGCAATTATTCTACTATATGTATATATATATATATATATATAGATTTATAGATTTTTTATAACGCTTTGTAGTAATAAAAAAAATCTTTTTACTAAATAAGAATAACTTGACGTTCAGATGAACTTTTAGAAGATTAATAAATACTTTTTTCGTAATAAAAATCTTTTTATAAGAAAAATAAGTGTTTGGTTGTAAAATTAAAAACACTTCTTTAATAGATATGACTTTTTTGACAGGTAAAATACAACTTTTTAAGAAACTCGAAGCTTTTCAAAAAAGTGTTTTTTAACTAAATTTTTCAGATCAATTAATGAGAATATTTTTTAGTTCCTTTTGCCCTTATATTTTACACATAATTCCCAAAATACCCACAAACTCATCTTTCCGTTTATAATATATTTAACTATTTACTCAACTTGGATATTTATTTTAAAATTTATATAATATTATTTAACATTTTATATATTTTAATATTTATTTTCGATATTAATTTACATATGTTATAATCTATATAAAAATTTATTAATAAAAACTCTACTAAAATAAGTACAACTAAACAAGATTAGTCTTATCATCATTTTGAAAGTCTTCTATTTTCGACATCCTAAAACTTTAAAGTACATCTAAATTCTCAATATTTG
>JAOQMR010000006.1:2458689-2469162 GCA_027563865.1 Erythroxylum pelleterianum | reverse complement strand
ATATTAACTAGCACCAGAACAAACGTAAAATTTCAAACTTGGTAAAGCTGAATTGAGTCGTCAACTAAAAACCAAAGCAAAGAGATAAAATACAGCCAACTTAAATCAGGCAGCCCCAAATTTGACAAAAAGAACTCCTTTCCTCAATACCGTCAACAGTTGAAGAGAAGTAATCATTGAAATAAAAGGGAAATTTTAGGGAAAGGAAGGAAGGAAAAAGTGACTCGCAAAAGCAGATCTTTAAACCCAAATCTCACAACCAACAGAAAAAGAAAGTACAAAATGGAATAAGCAACAGTGGTAATGTTACACATATAATTTTCATAACTTCATTGCCGCAAACGAACCCTAATCCCATATCTACGTATAAGACTCACAAATCTCTTGACCATACACTTGAGCAAATAAATCCCAAATTTCCTTCCATTTCACTCAGGTTGTCCACAACCAAACGAAGGCGGACATTTCTTCATTCATAACTCAACTTAAACCCTAAATCTCACATTTTTAAGAACGCAAGAAAAAACAGGAAATCAAACCCAATAAAAGAGGAGGAGGGAAAGATAAAGAACTTACCTGGAAGACAACGACTGCAAATCTGAGCTTAGCATCTAATTTATGCACAGTACATGTGCTACACCGAGTTAACCCCTCCATGAAATGCCAGCAACCCCGAACTAAACAGCTTCGATTCCATCAAACCGCCGGCGATTTCCCGATCGGCTTCAACAACAAGAAAAATCGCTGGCTCTTCCGCATTTCAAATGCTATAATCCAAAAAAAGAAAACAGGAAACCCCTTTAATTTGCAGTACCACAAATTGGGTTCTCTCTCTAAAGCTTCTTGCTTTTCTGAAGAAGACCCAAATGGGGACAGAGAACAAGTAAAACTTAGCACCAGTCTCCGGCCTCGCAGAATTGATTAATGGTTTAGTACAACAAACTTCACTCGAAAACGAGGTGGTCTTTAATGTAACATCGAACATGTACTCACTTCGAATCCAAGGATTAGATTACGTTGGGTTTGTAATGAAGAGAAACGACAAACAAGTGACAGACAGTGAACACAACGCAAACCCAACCTTAAAATTTGTAGAAAGAGAGATAAAGAAAGAAAGATTGGTGGGGGTGGGTGGGTGGAGACCTGATAATATAATTGTCTTTTATTATTTTAAATCACCACGCTTTAATACAATAAATAGTTTGATACCGATGCTAAGACCGCGTCATCTTTAGGCTTTCTATTTATTTCAAACCCGTACGGAAAATTAAACAAGTAACATAAGTAATCTAAGGTTTAGAAGATTTAATTAGTTTTACATTATTACAAAATTAATTAAAAATTAAATAAAATTTAAGAATTTAAAAAAATGATTGAAATTTTGTCTTTACTTATCAATAAATTTAAAGTTTAATTTAAAATATTATTAAATAAAAAGTTTAAAAATATTATATAAATTGATTAGTTTACTAATGAATTTTAAACTAAATCGAACTGAATAGATTCAATCAATATTAGACATTTACAAAAATCAGTTAAACATTGAATAAAATTTTAAAAAATTTAATATATAATTAAAATAGATTGTCCTTAAAATTTAATTAATTTATTTTAGTTTATAAGAACTTATTAATTTACAAAAATTCTCAAATTAATTAATAAATTGATTGATTTTTAACAATAAGAGTTATTAAATTGAATAAAAATTAAACAAATCAAGGTTTTTACAATTAAACCAATCAAAACACTTGAATTTTTTAACCATTATTTATAACAAAATTTCCCAAAAATGGTCAAAACAAATGTTGAAAATTTGTCTTTGCTTATTAAAAATTTTAAAGTTTAAGTAAAAAATAGTACTAAATAAAAATTAATTTATTTATTTTGGTTTAAAAATATTATATAAAATAATTAGTTTATTAATCAATTTTAAACTAAATCGAACCGAATAGATTCAATCAATATTAGACCTTTACAAAATCAGTTAACTATTGAATAAAATTTTAAAGAATTTAAATATGATTAAAATAGATTGTCCTTAAAATTTGAAATTTAATTGAAAAAATAAATTATTAATTAACAATTAATTGATTTATTTTAGTTTATAAGAATTTATTAATTTACAAAAATCAACGAAATAATTAATAAATGTATTGATTTTTAACAATAAGAATTATTAAATTGAACAAAAAATTAAATAAATCAAGATTTTTACGGTTAAACCAATCAAAACAGTTGAATTTTTTAACCATTATTTATAACAACATTTCCCAAAAATGGTCAAAATAAAATATATTTTCAATTATTAAGTGTGTTACATTTTTTTGTCAATTGAAATTAAGATTTGTTTTTAAGTTAGAATATATATATGGAAAACCCTTTCCGCTCCACTTAGCCCTATCCCTTCTAGGGGTATTTTAGTGATAGGTTTTATAAGAATGGGACGATCTTGGAGAGGTTCGTTTAATATTCAAAAACTGTTCAGCAATTGGACAAGTAAGGAATGTTGGGGTGATCCAAAAAAATTGGGATAAAACTGGATCTAAATGAAATAATAAAATATTCATTAATTATAATTAATAATCCAATTATTTCATTAATTAAATTATTCATTTTCATTCTATTAAAAAAAATAGAGAAATTAGAATCAAATTTATAATAAAAACTAAACAAATATTCAACGTTATAAATAACTAGAATTGTTTTTATATACTTATATATTCAACAATTATAAATTTAAAACTAATTTCCAATCAACTTGCATAATAATTCATATTAAATGGGTGGGGATTTCGAAATAATTTTCATTATGTCAGAAAAGAATAATATTGTTCAAACTTTTCACACTTTTAGTTTAAAAGTTAAATGAGCCCAACAAGTGGCATCGGTGTCAGGCTTTACATTATCTTTAAGTTAATTGGTCCTACACAATTACATCATTATTTTGTTACATTGGACCCGCTAAGAAAAAAAAAACAAAAAAAAAATAAAATAAAAGCCAAGTTGATTAGTCAATAGTCACCCTCCGACATTATCCAAAATAATGATACCGATCGGTATTAATAGCTGATATCGAAAGAACGAATATTATTTGGCAAATCACATAAAACAGTTCATGTAATATATTTGATTATTCATGTTAGCCTCTGTATTTTTAATTTGTTCACCTTAGCTCCTGTATTTTTCATTCTCATTCAAGATACCCCAATTAGGTATTTTCGGACAAATTTTCCCTTAGATTATTGAAATATATTTTTTTTAATCTCTTGATTCCAAGGGCAAATTTATCCGAAAATACCCAATTGGGGTATTTTGAATGAGAATAAAAAACACAGGAGCTAAGGTGAACGAATTAAAAACATAAGGGCTAAGATAAATAATCAAGTATATCACATAAGCTCTTTTATGTGATTTGCCAATATTATTTCATTTTTTTGCCAATACGGAACATTATTCATTTCCCTACTTCAATCTTGATTAGGTATGGGAAAAAAATTTGGATTTAATATAAAATTAACATATTAAATTTAGTTTAGTAGAGTTTAATTTCAATTTTGAATATTTAATTTCGTCTCATTTAAATTCTAATGTGATAAATTTTTATTCAAGTTAAATAATTAAAATACATTTAATCACATTTAAGCATCGCTTACGTCAGTAATTTTAAAGAATAACAAATTAAATAGTATTTAATTTTTTATTTACTATCAAAAATTTTCAATTTTTAATTTAGTAATTATCGGATATAACAGACATATCTATTAATCACATCAACAAAAATAATATTTTGAATTAATTTGTATGACTTTTGAAATACTCCCTCTTATTCAAAATAAGTGTCGTTTTAGAGGAATGAACACTTATTAAGAAAGTTAATGAAATATCTGATATACCCTTATTATTACATGTTAAAGTGCCTTGAAAATATAATCTGTGTAATTAATATGTGAGAGAAATTAAAGGGTAATTTTGGAAGTAAAATCATAAATATGCATAAAAAGTCACAAACGACACTTATTTTGAATAATTAAAATCCCTGTAAAACTACACTTATTTTAAATAGGAGAGAGTAGTAATTATTAAATTGATTTTTTTATTCAGCACTGCATTAAAAAATTAAAATATATTTAAATACCTAATTAAAATTGAACACGTAAATATGAAATAATTATATTCCCTTGCGTGAATTGTAGCAAGGGTTTGGAACAATTCCTAGTCAAAGAAAAGTGAAAAATAGCTAAGAACGAGTAGATTCCTTATTATCGATATGGGTTTAATACAATCGTCAGGTTTGGTATTTTAGCTTACCTATAACACAAGGTTCGTTCGTTCATTTTTCTTCCTAATTATGACATTCCATTCCTCTTTCACAAGTCTTACTCTCTCTAACCTACGATCATTGTCTTTCAATTACCCACCCCACCAATATTAGTTAGGGCACAGCTCATCTAACCTTAATACAGTTAAGGATGTTAATATTCTAACATTCGTCAGTCTTAGATGGTTGGATAGCACCTGTCTCAGACTCCTACCAATCAAATCCTCCGTTGTTTTGCAACTTCAATCTTCTCCACAGACTGTGGGAACTGCTGCTTTAATATTGTTGGAAGTAATTGACATGAAATATGATTAAATTAAAAAACTCGATCAGTTTAGGAGCTTTTTAACTTTTTGGTTCGATTTTTAACTTTATGTAATATTTGTTGTTAAAAATTGATCCGTTTATTAATTAATTAGTTAATTTTATAAACTAAAATAATAAATTAATTTTCATTTAATATTTTTTCAATTAAACTTTAAATTCTTCGATCGATAAAGACAATCTCTTTTAATCATATTTGAAATTTTTTTTAATTTTAATCAATCATAGGTGTGTAATTATAAACAGTTTTACTTTAAATATATGTTAAGTTAAGTCTCAAGAATATACTCTAATTTGCCAATTGAATATTATGATTGATTCATCAAATTAACTTTATGTTATTTAATTAGGTGATTCGATAAGTTAAAAGTTAAATAATATATTTAACTTACACCTACCTAGCGAAAAATTTGTTTCCTATAGATCCACGTTGCTTATTCATTGTAATAATTAATGACTAATAAAACTCAATCGATTCAGTCGTAAATTTTTGGAACTGTTCAACTTTTGAGTTCAGTTTTAACTCTTCAGTTCAATTTATTTTAATAACTCTTTTATTAAAAACTGATCAGTTTATTAATTAACAGGTTAATTTTCATAAATTAATAATTTCTTATAAACTAAAATAGATTTAATTTTTTTAATAGTCTCTTTTTTAATTAAACTTTAAATTCTTCGATAAATAAAGATAATCTTTTTCAATCATATTTTAAAATCTTTAATTTTATTCAATATTCAGCCAATTTTATGACAGTCTGAAACTAATTAAACCTCTTACTTTAGTGTTTAAAATTTTTAAAATTTCAGTCTAATTTTTAAAACATTGATAATAAATATACCCAGCGACGGATCCAGGGGGCTAGCAGGGTTGAAAATCAATATTAATATTTTTCTGATATACTCGTGCATTTATAATACTTCTTCTGATCAGATTAATTAATACTAATGTGCATAATTATTTATTGAACTAAAATTTCAAATGCATAATTACTTATTTTTGTCTGTTTTGAGGAAGGATACTTAAATACGACACAAATTCTACGCTGCTTCTCCACGTGATTTGGTCCTTGAAGATCTCGTCAAACATCCCATCAAATAACTTGGCAAAGGAATGATGATTTATACATTTCGCAATGCATTTTAAAACACATGGAATAAAAAATAAAATAAAAATATCCTTAATTATTGAATGATTAAAAAATTTAATCAGTTTAACTGGTTTAACCGCAAAAATATTGAACCATTCAGTCTTATTGTTAAGTTTTCAAAAATTCGGTTAGATTTATTTTAAAAATCGATCAGTTTATTAATTAACTAATGAATTTTTGTAAATTAATAACTTTTTATAAACTCAAATAAATAAATAAATTTTTTTAATTATATTTTAAATTCTTCACGTTATCTTTCAATCATATTTTAACTTTTTAATTTTATTCAATATTTAGCCGATTTTACGACGACCTAAAATCTTTAGCCAATTATGACCTTAGCCTTTATATTAGACTTTCTCATCACAAGCTCGATATGGGTCCGGTCTACAGTAATCAGGATTTATTTTTCTCCCGAACTTTAACCCATTAATTTAGATTCTTTTTTGAGTTACTTTATTACTTTTGTCTGGATCGTGAATTAACCAATAAATTATTGAAAAATCGAAAAATATAATTAATAATTATCTAATACTACGGGAAAAACAAAATTGTCAAACATATATCCCCAAATGAAGCAAGTGTCATTCCTTATCTTCTTGCCCAAAATATATCCGAGTGATTTAGTTGTATTTATTAAATTAATAGCCTGAAAGCTCATGCTTTTGCTTAGCTATTTTTTAGTTGGAGGTAGCAAAAGATGACTTCATCCCTTTTACTTACGTTTTTTTTTTGGATCAAACAGCCCTTATGTATTTAGTTATTTAAAATTTAGGGTTAGAGTTTTGTTTCTTACAAAAGACCTGTCCGGCTCGAGCGGAGATTAGTCTGAGTATGGATGACTTAAAGATGTCTTCCTATAATTGGAACCCTCCTAGAATACCTTGTGAAAAAAAAACAAAGGTATCTATTATTTTTTCATCTGTACACACATATATAATAATTGGTTGAACATAAATTGATTTTTTAATTATTTTATTTAATAATAAAGAAATTAAATTGGTTTGATCAATTCAAACGTAAAATTTAAGTCAGTCAATTTTTGAAGTCGGTCTATCTTAATAATTTTTTATTATCAAAAATTAAAAAATAATTAATCAATTAAAAAATGTTCATAAACTAACTTTTTCATAAAAATAAACACTCATTTTTTAATTAAGTTTTAAATTTTTATAAAAGTAAGGATGACTTATTTTTCAATCATATTTTAAACTCTTCAATTTACTTAATTTTTACGTTTGATGATAATAATGAATCTTTAAACTTTAATATTTTTATCTTATAGATTTAATTTTTAATTTGTTATATTTTTTACTGCAACTTTTTAAATTTGGTTGCTTGCTAAGGAAATGGTAGGTCACAAAAGATAGTAGTGGATTGAAAAAGTAGGCTCATGCGTGAAAAGCACTTTCAACTTTGACCTTTTAAAAGCCACATAGTCCAACAATAAAGAAATATTACCCCAAAGATTTAAAGGTCAAGTGGCACAACAAAAGACATATGCATTGTTTTAAAAATTGCACCAAAAACTAAAATTATAAGAAAGAAAATTTAAAGTTTAATAAAAAAATTAAAAATTAAATAAAACCAAAAATTTTGAAATAATATTGAAAGAAACTATCATTAATTTAAAGCCCAATTAAAAAGAAAGATCATTAAAAAATAACTTAATTCATTATTAGTTACAAAATCGATTAATTAATTAATAAGCTGATTATTTTTAACAATAAAAGTTATTAAAATAAATAGAATCAAAAGTTGAAAACTAAATCAGAAAGTTGGCCAGTCCAAAGTTTTTTAGGGTTAAACTACTTAAATTGATTCAATTTTTAATCATAATTTAAGAAAAATATATATAACTAATGATTGAGAAATTAAATCAAATTTACTAATTCAATAGTTAAAATTTTGAATAGGTCAAATTTTTTATTTTGTTTATTTTATTAACTCTTATTATTAAAATTTTATTAATTCATTAATTAATCATTCAATTTTATAAATTAATCGATTTTTATAAATTAGGATAATTTAATTAGTTTTCGTTTAACGTTATTCTTTTTTAATTAAATTTCATGTTTTTTTTATAAACAAAGATAGTCTTATATAACTTTATTTCAAAATTTTCAATACAAATTAAGCTATTAAATTTTAAATTTCTTTATTAATTAAAATTTTAATTTAGTTTTAAAAACATTTTATGTATAAAATTATACAGCAGTTGGGTTTTGACATCACATAGCATTTAGTTTTCTTAGCCATTAGGTTAACAACTTCAGCCACTGTTTAGGTTAGCTGACCTAGTACTTTGATAAGGGCTGATCAAGAAAAATTGTAGGTTACGTTATTTATGGGGTGAATCATGTGGACACGTATGCTCACAGGAAACTCATTACTGTAAGTCCAATCACACCGTACAATTGCTGCGTGCCGACATTTTGTTGGATTGGATTTTTTTTCCCTATGACAAGAAATGGATAAAGTATGTCTGCTATATGCTGATGTAATGTTTTTTTTAATTTTCTTTTTTGTTAACCACTAGTTTGATAGCAAAAAAAGGTAATTTTAAGCATTAACTAAAAGAAAAGGTTTGGAGTTTTCCTTTTAAAATTAGAGTGATTTATTTTTTAAATAATTTTACTAGAACAAATTTGAATTTAAATTTAATTTTGATATATTTTTAAAATAAATTTATTTTTTAAAATTTGATTAAATCAAAATATTTAATAAGTTAAATTAAATTTGAGTTTAGATCAAAATTCGGTCTATCTTAAATTTAGAACTAATGATTAAAAAACTTAACTGATTCAACCATAAAAATTTTGAATGGTTTAACTTTTTGATTCGATTTTCAACTTTACAGTTTGATTTACTTTAATAATTTTTTTGTTAAAAAGTGATTAATTTATTAATTAATCGATCAATTTTTAATAATTAATAAGTTTTTATAAACTAAAATAAATCAATTAATTTTTATTTAATAATTTTATTAATTAAGTGTTAAATTCTTCAATAGATAAGGACAATATTTTTTAATTATATTTTAAATTCTTTAATTTTATTTAATTTTTACCAGTTTTATGATGGTCTAATACCAATTGAATATTTTAAACCTTAAACCTCTTATTTTACCGGTTTAACTTCTGGTTTGGTTTTTTAAACTTATTTAACTTTTTGATTTGAAATTTAAATTTAAAACAATATAAATTCAACTTAAAATTTGATTAATTCATAATGGAAACAAGATGTCAATTTTTTTAAAAATCTTTATTTATTTAATAGTAATTGAGAAACCAATTTATATAAAGACAATCAGAGCTACTAGAAATGGTTGTCATTCTCAAAATATCAAAGCAAAGTTCAAGTTCGTCATCTCTTTATCAGAAATCAGCTTCAAATCGACACGGAGTAAAAAAAAGAAGAAGAAATTAAGTGGAGGTGATGGTGGAGTTGCATATGATCATTGAAAGTTCATTACCAAAGAACAGATATAGTATGAAAGGTGCCAATCCAAAACAAAAATTATGCAGCAGTTTTCAAGGAAACCAATGATTCTGTGGCTTCTTAAGGGTCATGAGGTTGGTCCATTAATGCTTTGATAGATACTCTTTTCTGAGGTTAGTTGGATACACATCCTGTCCTCAAACCAGTGGATAGACTTCGACCTTCCTCTTTCGCTGTAACCAAAAAAGCCAGAAGGTGGGGCTCCCGTAGGTCACAGAGCCACATGAGGTAAGGTATTTCACTTGAAGCCTCATGTTTACTTGTGACCTACGCCCTGAAAGCATCACCGCTTTCATTGGTGTCAATGTCTGACGGAAACTATTCACGTAGGCTCAAGTTGGCCCGACATGACATGATGGTATGCAAGCCTGTTCCTAGTATTTTATAAGCCTAAATCAAAGGTTTTATTTTTGCCTATTTTTGAGCCCTCACAAAAAAATAAAAATAAGTAAAATATTGGTTTTTTTTGTTGTTCGTCAAAAATAGGTCATATTTTATTTCATTTTATTTTTAATGAAGATAAAAATATGTTCTATTTTATTATTTATGAAGCACCCGCCCAGGGCCGGCCCTGATGATATACACAATGTTTGCACACTGTCATGCATTAGCTTTATGTTAAGTTTACAGTAGGAGGAAAGTTAGACTATAAATTATTATTATTATTATTATTATTGTTATTATTATTACTATTTATTTAAATTTTCGGCGTACTAGTTTTTACATATTCACGTTTTGCTTCTGTGTCCTGCATCATTCTATTGCATGTTATATATCTGCATGTAGGTCTACAAGAAACAACCTCTCTACTATGTAAGAGTAAGGCTGCGTATTATCAGACTCCGCTTCACTGCGAGATTTCAGACTGAGTGTGATGATAATGATAATGAAAAAATAAAGTAGTTTGTTAAGTTTATATATTAGTCTTCTTCTTTTTTTATGTGAGATACTCACATATGGGTATTTTTAACACTCCCTCTTACATATTAGTCTCTTTTTAAACAATTCTCATCAGAGTTGAACTTTTGATTAAGGTTAAATATGCCCCTTTTGGGGCAAATAATATTGTTGGGCCACTTGCTCCATTTATTAATGCCTCTGGGTTGCTTACACAATCTAAGTTGAGTATACCATCACTTCCTAAAGTGACATGTTTTGGTTTATATTCAATTGGGTATTTTC
>JAOQMR010000006.1:2436788-2453711 GCA_027563865.1 Erythroxylum pelleterianum | reverse complement strand
TCAATGATTCTCATTCCTCTCAATTACTAGGGGAATGGAGGATTGCCAAGAAGTGGGTAATGAAAATGTTACCCCTTTAATGATAGTTTGATGCCAAACACAAGTTTTCATTCCATTCACATACATTTTTTTCCATTACCCTCAACCAAGCACCCCCTTAATTTGAATAGGAGGTAGTACTGTATAATTGAGTATAGACACAATAGACCTAGCCTTTCTTGATGCTGATGATATTCAGTCTAAGACATTGCAGATACTAGGATTATAATAAGAATGATGTCTCACAAAAGAGTAGTAAGAATTCAGACATCGTATCATACACATATTAAGTTGAGTTTCAAAATGTATAATCAAAGCTATAGATTAATGACTAGTATACAAAAAAGAATGAACATGCATGACATGACGTGTTGTGCCTTTGGCTATGACACTCGACCAGACTTTCACTAGAATGATTCGACTACACTTACATACGAACTATATCTAAAATATAGATAATTAGACTCCAGTTCGTTATCAATGTCTGGTTGAACGACATCGAAGTTAACTTGTAGTGATGAAAGAAAGTGATATGATCATATATGGCAACAAGAATTACGGATTCCTCAAACTTGGTTTGGTCAGGTTAGTTGTGGACGTATAGGAACTAGGAAGGATGGGATCGAAACAGCTGCTGTTTCTTCATTTATTCCAATGAAACGGGACATGAGTTCAGGTTGAAACATCATTTTCTTGGGACAGAGAAAGAATCTGGGAAAGAAGAATTGTTACAGCTTTCCCTTCCCGACCGAGCACCAGTAAAAGGGTTATGCAAAACCACCGAAAAGGTTGATTTGGGAGTATTCTTCAATAGCAAGCTGTTGTTGGAACATTTGTTGTGCTATGTTTCTATGACATCAGTCAATTTGCACAGATATCACATTAGCCTAGCTTGATTTTCACAACCAGTTCTTATGGGCTGAGTGTCACTTCTTGGGGTAAGCCTTTAAATAGCCCACCTTCGTTCCTTACAAGTACTTGTCATTTGTGGCTCAATTTCTGTTCTCAAAGCCTACATATTTACATGACCTTCAATTAGGCAACTCCAACAAAACCACTAACCGTTCATTGCTTTATTACTAGAAATCTAATGGGCTTAGTAAGTTAGTATCAACAACCTTGCACGAATGGTTTAGTACTACTCTTCCCCTCCTCATTATAACAGAGTTTATACTGTCCAAAATCTGGACAAAAGCCATTTTCAGAACTGGGACGGAACAATTTCCTGAGCTCGTTGTACTTCCGCATATCGAAACTGTGAATCTCCATTAGTTTCTGTTGCCTGGCCTTGAATCGTCTTTGAAAGTAGCCTTCAAAAGATGGTTCGGTGGATGTCCTGAGAAAGAAAGCATAGGCTAGTGCGAAATGGAAAGAGGTGACAAAGAAGCATATAGGCTCCATAACGTCCCAGCTGAGTTCCCAGAACGTAAGTCTCATGAACCCAAGTGTTTGGAGCAGGAAAAAACCTAACCCGCAATATAGCTCCCCACGAACTAGCCTTATCGCTTTCTGATCGATCATGGCCTTTTGATTCTCCATATGCTCAAGTTCTTCTTTTCTTGGATCGTCATGTCCCATTAGCGATTTCGATAATAAGCTCTCCATTGTCTTGGCCACCTGAACATATTTGAAACTAAGATTACGCTGTTCTCTCAAATGTAATTGTGGCTTTTTCAGTTATATATAACCGATTTACGGTTTATTCGGTTATGGCAATTCGTAATTTATACTAACTATTCTTAGTATCAGGGCAGGGTAACATCATCAGAAAAATACCTGCTCTGGTCTGAGAAACACGGTGTTGCCCAAAACGATGATGTTTCCGGATTGATCCAATGTCTTCGCCAACTCAACACCTTGATCGCGATGATTCCCGCACTCTTCGGAGCAGATGTTAACGAATTCCGAATAAGAAATAGAGTTCGTTGGGATCTCTCTCAATTTCGCTTTCAACTTCTCCACCTGAGAAACTCTCAGAAGCTTCCTCGCCTCCTCGATGGAAATCCCGGCGAAATTTCCCGGAGCCGGCTTGGCGAGTCCGTCTAGGTGGAGAGGGTCACGAGCATCGTTGATGCGTCTGAGCCTCTCCCTCAGCTCCTCGCCGACCGGAACAGAGAGAAACGTCGGAAACTGGTTGACTGCTCTCCGGTGGAGGAACCGCCGGAAGAAACCTTTCTCGACGGATTCCGGCGAAGTGAGGTACTCTCTGTGCAATTTCGTTTTGTCCTCATTCCGCGGTCCAAGGGCTTGAACCAAGCGAGAAGAGGAGGAAATTGGTGAATGCTCGAGAGATACCGCCGGTGACGCGGCTCTGCAACTGTAACGCTTCGTAAACAATTTACGAAGCGCCATTGTTTGAGAGGGTCTACTTTGGGAGGCTTGCAGGCTTTTATAGTGTCCGATGATTGAGGACAATTTAAAGACGTTTTAGTTTTCATTTTTTAAAGATTAAGAAATTATAATTTGCGGACTGAATTTCACTGGCAATTTTAGTGAAAGTGAAATGCTAGGAGGAATCAGATCTCTTGTTTCGATCACGTTGTTTTAATCATATTTTATCAAATTTTATTCACACAATGTATAAGGAAAAAAGTACATTACATTATAGTCCCTCTTATTTAAAATAAAAGTCGTTTTAGAGAGATGCATACTTATTTAAAAAGTTAATGAAATATTTGATATACCTTATTAATTACACGTTGAAGTGTCTTAAAATATAATTTTTGTAATCTGTGTAATTAAGATGTGAGAAAAATTAAAGGGTAATTTTTGAAATAAAATCATAAACATACATAAAAAGTCACAAACGATACTTATTTTAAATAATTAAAATCTCTTTAAAATAACTTTTTTATTTTAAATAAAAAGGAGTAAGTCCGTAGAAGCAGAGGCCGTCGGATCCTTCAAGAAGAGTATATGACAACCAATCGATGAATTGTCAAAAAGCCTAATGAATCTTATAAATAGAAGATTGGGATCTTCCTCTTTCACGTAGGAATGGACTTTTCCTATAAACATTCCCAAGGATACCTACGATAGGTGTAGTTTAAATTAGGATTTAAAATAAGTGTAAAAGAAAATATTTTTTTAAAAAATATATTTTCAACTATTAAATTCCTCATTAGTATATTATTGTTTTCATCAAATTAGAATTTAGAAAACCATTATTTTGAATTAATAAATAATACATCAATTAAAATGTTTTTAATAAAAATTAATATTTCATTAATTTATTATTGCGAGGAACTAAATCGGTACATAATATGTTGTCCAATAACAAGTTATCAATATAAATGTGTAGAAACTATAAAATTTTAATTATATTAAAATTAAATAATTATTTAATATTTAAAATGGTATATAATATTAAAGAAGTGTACTAAAATTAAGTACCAAATATTAAAATGATACTCGTAATTTTGAATACAATGGAAAAGTTGTATATAATTGATGACTCTCCCTCAACTCTCATGAAAGAAGTCTCGTGGAACTCTTAATTTTGAATAAAAATTTTTATTTGTTTATTGCCATTTAACATTTGTATTCACAGTCAAGATAAGCACAATTAAAATTTTTATTTATTTTTAATATATACCTTTTAAATTATTACAATTAATATTATTTAAAATTAAATTTAATATTTAAAAAATTACTTCATAAACAACTATCTTAAAATTTTGAAATATATGTATTCAAGAGATATTTTAAATTTAACACATATTTATTAAATAATTATATAATTTAAAAATATTTTATTTTAAAATAAAATTTTAAAAATTTTATGATAATTATAAAGTAATAATATTAAATACTTAGATAATATATTTTTAAAAGTAAATTAAATTATAACAAAAGTTAAAAATAAAAATAAAGACCAATTTTTATAATTTTATACAAATTACAAAAATTGTAAAAAACTAAAAACAAAAATTATAAACTAAATTAAACAAAAAAAATTAATATAAATATAAAACCGTACACAAACAAATCTTAATAATTCAATATTTAACCTTATTAGATCGGCATAAAGGGGGGACAAGATCTTCTGTTCAGTTTTATGGTGTCTTATTCTGTCCCATAAATTTCAGCCATTTATTTATGTGGGTGTCACGTTTATTTATACGAGACCCACATGAAACCCACATAAATAAATAGTTGAGATTCATGAAACAGAATAAGACACTACAAAATTAATCAGAAGATCTGAACTATGTAAAGGGGAGTTTGAATATCTGATTCGCTTCACTTGTCACTAAAACAGAGCTCTCTTTTAGACGGTAACATTGTCTTTAACGTTGTTGCCAAATTTCCAGCAAGCAAGCAAAAGCTTGTTAAGAAGGTTTACGGCATCACCTCCCATGATTCACGAAAGCAGATAGTTTAATTACGCATTTTATTAATTAAATTGCAAAGGATCAGATCAGAGTTTTGTCTAAAATTAGCTTTGGTGGTAAATTTATTTCTACGTCGTCGTAACGTTACAGGTTTAAGTCACAGAAAAAAAATCACTTTATAAAAAAAAATAAAGGATATATTATGATTCTTCCCAAATTTTTGCAAAATGGAAAGCCTTGTTTATTGAATATGTTACTTTAAATTACGAATTAACCCTACCTCAAAATATTTATTTTAAATCCCTTCATTTGAAAAAATTTAAGATATTGATGGGTGCATTTCCGACGTTTTAATAATTAAAAAACTTAATTAGTTTAAATGATTCAACTGTAAAAACTTTAAATTGTCCAATTTTTTAGTTCAATTTTTTACTTTTTAGTTCGATTTTTTTAACAACTCTTATTGTTAAAAATAATTAATTATAAATTATTTTATCCTAAAATAAAATATTTAATTTTTATTTAGCAATCTCATTTTTTATTTAAACTCTAAATTTTTTAATCGACAAGGACAATTTCTTTAATCATATTTTAAATTTTTAAATTTTATTTAATCTTTAACTAGTTTTTATAACAGTTGTAAAACTTTTTAAAACTTAAACCTTCGACCTCTTGTCTTATTGGTTTTTATCCGATTTTTAAAATATTATTTTGCAATCTAATATAAATTTATAAAATTAACAAAGCCATTTGGTTTTCTAAATAGAAAAATCTTATTTGAATTTTGAACACAAAACTTCTCTTTCTTCTCCTCTTTTTTTCAACTAAACTTTCTAACATTCGAAAATGAAAATGAAAGCAACCCGTTGGAGTGAGGTGCTAAAACTTTCAAAGTACACAAGAAAATGAGAAACACGGCACACGTGTGACTCTTATCTTGGAATGTAGTATCAGAATGAAAGAACCAGAACTGATTCTATGATTCTATCCTAAATGATAAAGACTTACTTGAGCACGAGACTTCTTTTTTCAGAGCGTTACCCTCTTTTTCCACAATCAAACAACTTCATTTTCTCAGTCATGAAACGTGAAAGACATAATTCTCTTCTTGTATTATCTTTTACGAAAGTAATCTTTTTTTTTAATATAATCTTGTAATCTTTGATTATCACATGACAAAATAAACAAATCTATAGTTTTAATGATATCCATAATAATAATAATTTTGTAAATTTTAAAGTATTTAGTTAAGCATACCAACAGTCAACGTACTCAGTACATAATGCTTCCCCTTTGCGATATTTTGGAGAGAGTCATATTATACATAAGCTTCTTTTTGTACTTTACAAAGAGATTGTTTTCATGAGTTAAACTTGTAATCTTATAGTCACATAGACGTACCTTGTAATTAAGCATACAATTTGTATATATTTTAGTTTTCAATGTACCCATTGTGAAGACTCAACACAATTATATTTTCATATTATTTATATTTTATTGTTATTTTTTAGCTAAATTATACGAGATAAGATTTTTTATAAAATTGAGAATTCTAAAAAATATAAGAATTCTAAAGATAAATTAAAAAATTAATTAAATCACTCTATATCTTTTATCGAAGAATAAAATAAATCCTCGTTGCTTGGAATCATACTAAATCCTTGTATTCCAATAGAAAGTCGGGATTCTTTCAAATAAGTTTGTGAGTAGGAAATCTTCAACTTCCATTTTCCCATTGCCCTGGTACATGACACTCTAGCCAATTCAGGCCTACCCAATTGGTGGAATTTGCTTTTGAGACATCACCACCAACTTTCGGACAACTTCCCATGTTTTGGGAACAGATTACCTGATTGGGATAGCCGGATGTTCATAAAATAAGATAGGCACAGAATAAGAATACCCGTAACAGATAATCTTAGCCCCATGTTTTGGTATTTAATCGGTAGTCCTCCTGCCGTCAAGTACTACAAATAGATTTGCTATCCAAATGTTAAGACCCAATTTCAGGGGTCTCCTTAGTGCGAATCCGTCATACTTATACCTTCATCTTGTTCTTGAATTAGTCCAATCTCCTTTGCTTTGTTTATTTTCATATTTAATTTAAATTTTATATTGGTTTAATAAAAATAATTCAAATTTAAAAAAATCGTACAATTTTTTACTAATTTTTAAAATAAGTTTATATAAAAATTCACCCCTTTTCTCTTTTTTAATACCAGATTTTACAATGTTTATGTGGATATCACCCCTCACTTTTATCGTCTCAATCCATCACTATATTATCAGAAATCTCATATAATCAATGTTTTAAAAATTTGAACGAAAGTTAAAAATATAAGACAAAAAATTTAAAGTTCAATTACTATTAGATCGCCATAAAATTGACTAAAGATTAAAAAAAGTAAAGAATTTGAAATTTGATCGAAAAGATTGTCCTTATAAATCGAAGAATATAAAATTTAATTAGAAAAAAATGTTAAAAAATTAAGTAATTTATTTTGATTTATAATAATTTATTAATTTACAAAAATTGACTAATTAATTAATAAACTGATAATTTTCAATAACAAGAGTTATTAAATAAGTTGAATCAAAAAATTTAAAATTAAATTTAAGTTGGATTAAAGTTAATATTAAATTTGAAATTTCTATTTCCTTACATCTCCATGTCCAAGGTCATTACATCATTTGATTGCTCCAAATTGGGTTGTTAAAACTTGTCATGTATACAGAGAAGGCAACCGATGTGTAGATTGGCTCGTTAATACAACTGTTCCTTTTGGTCCTAGAATGTCCATTTTTAATATTACACGTATAAGGTGCCTCCTAAGATTTGTTTCCCGTATTTAGTCATATAATTTGTTTTGTGTATTCACTCCGCTAAAATTAAAAAAAAAATGTAAGACTGAATCAGCTGTAGTGGACACTCATTGCAAAGAAAAGGTTACAATAAGGACAATTAAGTCAGGAAAGGATATAATTCTCAGTGAAACTTGTAGCGGCGTCATAAGATGTGCAATGGGGTCGCAACTTGACGCACTAAAAGCAAATGGAATTGATAGGAGATCAACTACAACCGTTCATTTTCAAAGTGATGTTAGGTTAGTAACTATCAAGATTTGAGTTTTGATGGTTTAAGGAGGTAGGAATGTCTTCATTAATGTTGATATGAAAATATTTTTTTTAACCATTTTATCCATTTATTTAATAATGATATGTAAATCATTTGTCAATGTAAGTAACATATGAGGTTCAAGTTATTTGTTCCTATTATTCTGTTACAACCCTATCATGCGCTCAATAAGATATTGTTTTGTAGGTTTTACGTAAGTAGCATAACGAGGTTTAAATTTTTTGTTTCTATTATTCTGTTCCATCCCTATTCTCCTCCCAATACGACATCGTTTTATAGTAAAACTTACAAAATTACGTTTTATTGGGCGTAGAACAAGGTTAGAACTGAGTTATTGAAATAGAAGATTTAGTCCTAACATAAGGTGGTTTTTGTGATAGATTCAGATCTTTGTCCCAATTTATTTGTTCCAACCATGTTCTCCTCCCAAATGGCGTCATTTTATTTCTGTTTACACATAAAATGACGTCGTTTTAGGGTATAAATAAGATTATGATAGAGTATTTAAGACAAAAGATCTTATGACTTTTGTGATACAGTTTGAAAATACGTTTCAATCTATTTTTGAGTTTTTTAAAATAAATAATATTGTAAGTAATAAATTTACTTTAATTTTGAATAATCTAAAGTCTTTAAATTTAACATAAATTATTTTGACTCGACTCAGAATTAATAAATTAATCTTAATTTAAAAGCGTTTGGATTCATATATTAAAAGCTTATATAATTCGAGTTTGAGTTTAATTATCCATATAAACCATGTTAATAAATAAATGGATAGATTTTTAACAATAAAAATTATTAAACTAAATCAAATTAAAAAAATTAAAAGGTTGGCTGGTTTAAAATTTTTACTGTTAAATTGATCGAATTAGTTCATTTTTAAAGTATCTCGCGGTGTAATTTGTATTTTTTAGTGAACATTAACTCCCTAAAATTTGTGTTTAATTAAATTTTAAATATTTAGATCTAAGTCCGATTAAATTTATTGAACCGGATAATTTTGTCTCCTCTAGACTCTAGTGGATCACCGACATGAGCTGCCTAATGTTTGCAAGTTGTAACTTTCCACCGCAAGTTGGAAGTCTATTTGAATTAAGAAAGGATAAAGATAGAGTAGCTGTGGACAACTAATAAAAGCTTAAATCTATGTAAATATTGCTGTTTGATTTGGACCAATAAACATACAGATTCAGTTTGTGTCTTAAGAAAAAAAATCTTATGTTAAAGTTTTCGAAGATTAATTAATACGCAGTCTTATTCTTAATTAGTAACAAGGCTGCTTTCAAAATATGAGACGTGATCTTCTGTACCTCTTATCATGTACCAACTTTGTGCCAAGGCATCTCAACCCTCTATTTATATGGGTCCCATATAAATAGAGGGTTGAGATGGCTTGACACAGGATTGGTACAGGGTAAGAGGTACAGAGGATTTGAGGGGCCAAAATATGTATCGATTTTTCTTAATCTATCTTGTTATCATAAATTTTTAATAAATAGAGTGATGTAATATTTAATCATGGATAAATCCATTATTATAATTTATTATGATTAAATAATACTACGCATATCAATATTTTAAAAGGCAAATTCAAAGTTAAACCGATAAGATAAAAAGTTAAGGTTTAAAAAGTCCAATTAGTATTAAATCGCTATAAAATTAGCTAAAGATCGAATAAAATTAAAGAATTTAAAATATAATTGAAAAATATTACCCTTAAATTTGAAATTTAATTAAAAAATAATGTTAAATGCAAACTAATTGATTTATTTTAATTTATAAAGACTTATTAATTATAAAAATTGATCGATTAATTAATAAATTAATCAGTTTTTAACAACAAGAATTATTAAAATAAATTGAACCAAAAATTTAAAAACTGAATCGAAAAAAATTAAACGATTCAAAGTTTTTACAATTAAACCGATCGAACTAGTTAAGTTTTTTAACTATTAATGTATATATTGCATTAATGATTAAAATCTTTGACTAATATATTTCATCTTTTTTTTGTCTGAAGAAATATCAAATATACAGCAGTAAACTTTGAATTATAGAATGAGAGTGCAATGCTCCACTTGCCAAGATCAAGGAAAAGTTCATTAATTGACTAAAAGAGTAAAAGACGAACTCGAAGCATGCCAAGTTTGTCTTGATCGAGATTTTGGTAAATGAAAGTGATGAAGCTGCCGCAGCTTTTCTAAAGCAGAAAATGAATTACCCTGGACTCAAAATCTCTGAGTCGTTTCGTATTGATCGTTCTTTTGCTTTTCCTTTCAAAAAATGAACATCATCTCTTTAAGAACACCGGAAATGTCATTTTCAGATGGAAAGACTAAAGAGCAAGTTGCCTGTAAGCCAATATAACCAGAGAAGAAGACAAAACCGAAAGGTGCTTTCATGCAGTAGTATGATCACATGGGTCGTGTCACTGCCAAGAAAATCATTCCTTGACCAGATTACGCACGCCATCAGCAAAAAAAAAAAAAAAAGAAGAAGAATGATAATCGGCTAAATTCATAGGATCACCTATTGTTCAAAGATGGATATGATTTGTTTTGATTCAAATTAAATTAATTTAAATATAATTATAATTGTATTAAAAAGTTTTATAAAATAATTCTTGAATTTTTAAAAAAATTACAAAATAGTTAATTGTCATATATTATAGTTATAATGTATATTTTTACCTCTCTAAAAATCATAATAATAAATAATAATCATAATTTTAATTTAATTTATAAAATCAATTTAATAATTATTAATAAATATAATTAAATTTAAAATATATATTAAAAATATATAAAATAAATATTAGTTTATAAATAATAATTTTAAATATTTTATTTTAAAAATAAAATATTTTTATTAATACTTTATTAATAAATATTATATAAAATATTAAAATAAATTTAATTTATTTTTAAGTTTTATTTAATTTATAATTATTATTAGTAATAAAAATATTTATATTTATTTTAAAAACAAAAATTACAATAATTATAAAAATTGTACTATCTAAAATTGGCCGGTACCAACCGGTATTTAAACTCGATACAACTAAACTTTCATTTCGCACCAGTTTTGGCCCGGTACAAAACGATATCCATAATTCTGGGATATGGAGAGGGATATTAATTATATACAGTATTTTCTTTGTATTTTTATAAAAAGACTGTTTTTATGACTCGAATCGGAGTAATCTTACCAGTTGCTCTAAATTAACCTTATATAAATTATGATCATAACAAAAAAATTACATTAATATTATTGTGATTTACTTGATTTTTTTAAAACAAATTGTTTAGTATAAGTACAATTTCACTGATTGGAAGAAAAAACTTGATTTTGGTTTCAACTTTCAACAAAACAAAAGGTGGCCAACAACGCGCATTGGTGACGAGTCATATGGAAAAGAAGTCCCCACGTTATGGGATCTGAAAGAATCTTTGACCCAAAAGCGGCTTGACTGAATCTTTACGCATTAAAACGACATTATAGAGGTTTTAAAAAAACTTTAAAATGGACCATTAGTAATGCAAAGAAGCTCTATTATTTAATGTGGCAAGTCATAGGTACTATCTAAATAGTGCTAGCCTAAGCCTACACTTTGGAATTTTCTGGCTGACCCAAAAGCACAATGCCTCAGACTTTCACTGAAGGGAAAAGCTAATATGATATGAATGGTTTTAGGGACGATGTTTGAGTCGGATCAAATTCGGGTTTATGTTCTGTTTCAAATGTAGTTTAAACTCCAATTGAGATAGAGACAAGCAACCTAAATTTTAATAAAATCTAAAACTCGCAAGTAAGTCGAAGCTCGATTAGACTTAAACTCAATTCGATTCTCTTTATAATTTAAAATTTAAAAAGATCGAATCTAATTAGACAAAAATTGATTGAGTCTGGACCGAAATTCTCTCAATTTAAATTCAACCTATTGAATTCGAATTGGTCGAGTTGGTTGGAATAGGCTGGCTCAAATGCCAAGTTTAAATAGTTTTCAGGTTGTTTTGTGAACTCTCTTGCCTTACGCCATCTCTAACCATGCCACTAAAATTTTATACTAAATTTAGTATAAAAGAGAATATTTTAAGAATCTTTTTACATCAAATTTGATGTTACTCTAATCACTCTATACCAAATTTTTATACCAACATTTTTATTTATAAAAATTAAAATAAAATTATTATTCTTAATTAATTAATATATATTCTATATTAAATTAATATTATCTACACAGATATAATTAATATTATTGCAACAACAAATTAATAATATACACAAATATAATATTTTTATTGCACATTTAACCTCTAATGTGCAATATTTTGATTTTGGAGGAAATGAGGACGACCTTCTAAATTATTAATTATTTATGTTAAACTAATATTCTTAAGTGCTTTAGTTTTACTTTTAATTTGATTGTTGTAATTTTAGTTTGATTGTAATCTCGAGTCTGACTGTAATTGTAATTTATTTTAGTCTAGTTGTAATTTCAAATATTTTTGTTGAGTTTTAATTTTTAAAATCAATGTTGTGGTTTAAATTTATGTACTTTTTATTTCAAATTTACTTTTTATTCTTAACATATTTTATTAATGAATTTATAATACTTATAAATAGGAATTATAAATAAATATTAAAAATATATTTAATATTATATTCAATATTAGTGTCATTTTAAATGTCTCAGTGAGATCTTTATAATGATGTATTTTGTGTAAAGTAATATAAATTTTAAATTTAATTACTTAGTGAATTATGTAAATAAATCAAATTATGATAAGAGCATAAAATGAATATGTTAAAAAAGAAAATAAACAAAGTTTCTTTTTATAACTTTTGGTGCATGAATAGTAACACACCAAATTTTATGTATTACTATTCATTACATCATTTTGGTATTGAATTTTAGTGTCTTGCTTGGAGTGAATTCATTGCACCAAAGTACCAATTACACCATTTCGATGTCTTATTTGGAGTGAATTCATTGCACCAAAATACGAAATTTGATGTTTTCGGTGCCTTCGTTGAAGATGGCCTTATAGAGGTATCTATTTGAGAGGTCCAATTCCTATTTGTAGAACGTATCCTTTATATGTCTTACCAATTTAAAGGTTTCATATTCCAATTATTTTTAGATAGTTGCTTTTGATTTGATAAAGAGAAGACACCTTAATTTTTTTGAACTCCTGACTTAATTTTAAATAATTAATTAACTAAATAATTCACTTTAAATATATAATATGCCAATCATTGTTTACCTCTTCTAGTGTCACATCATGTCATAATGATTTAAGTAACATATTGGGTGCCTTAACTCTTCTCCATTGATTTATCATCTTTTTCTTTATCTCGTTTCTATTTCATCTTCTTATTGCCATTTATTTCATCTCCCATATATATATATATATATATCCTCAATCAATTCAGAATTATTGATGCATAATTATCAATAAATTCTAATCTCAATTTCTACTAATATATTCTTAGGGTGGATCGTAACTCTTGTCATATTCATCAATCAACCATTTCGGTTCTAAATTCATCTTCTTAAGATCATAACAATTTCTGTTTTCATTATATCCTACTTGTACACTTTAATCTCATCATTTCTACTTATATCCTTATTTTCCTCAAACAATCCACGACAGTATATTCATATCTATATCACATTCAAGGGTATACCTTCACAGTACAATATTGATGTCGCATTCAATAATACATCCTCCAATACAACTGCATTGAATCATTATTTATCATATACAACTATGTACTATTTCCATTTCTAATTATCCACAAACTTTCGTTTTCTCACATTCTGACAGATCATCATTCTCTTCACTATTTCTATTCGCTCAAACTCTTAACACATGCTCATGCGTGTGACTCAAACACATGCGACTCAGACTAGAGACCAGTTGCCATTGCATGCTAAGACATGTCTAAAATGCATGTACCTTAACACATATTTCAGAAACGCCCATGTAAGATACTAAATCTGGGCTCTTATACCAAATTGTAGCACCCCACTCTAGCAAGACACGCACCCGACATCCTGAGTGATGCCCGAGTGCGAATCCCGCAAGGGTGGCCTGCTAGAACAATCAAACACTTGAAACTCAATACAAATTTTTTACATTTACCATACACGTAAGTGGAAATCAATAATCAATTCGGGCCTATATTTTTATTTCATTTACAAATTATTCCCCAATTTGGAAGTTAATACATATAGAAACATATTCAAATACACATGATACAAAAATTACGGAAGATTTAATTTGGTACAAAAAATAAAGATATACAATGCAGATGCAAACTGATCCCGACCTCTACCTCTTACTTGAATGAGATGTCTATACTCCCGTTAGCCTAATGGGGTAACTCTCCTAAGCCTAAAAAAATATTGCAATTTTTGGGTGAGTTTTGCGAACTTAGTGAGTGACCATCCTCGATGGGTCAATCAATCACATAACACATACAATGCACATATTCACATAATTCACATCATTTCTTTAGTAATCATATTGAATCACATACACTTGATCAATCATTTCACATTTTATATCCTACACATATCATATTCAGAAGTTATTCAAACCATTATAATCATTCATGTCATGCATATGCAGTGCACATGAGACTCACTTTTAATTTGTTACTTTGTTATGACCGAGTGCCTAAACTCTCTTGTATCCATTGTAGATACGGGGCTCATTAATAATGTCACTTATCCATTGGGAATACCGGGCTCATTTTATATAATAAGCCTTTGGCTCGTATACACTTTCTAAGCTTTAAGCTCTTTTTCACAATATTAGTTTTTAGCTCTTTTTCGGTGGCTACTCCGGTCACAACTACCTTTATGTTTCATGCATTCATGTAATGAAATACATCACATTCTCATAATTTCAGTATATCTCATGTTTTCGGATTCACATTCGCTTTTATATTCACTATCGGACTTTGGTCCGACATTCAACAATTAGGTTGAGAAATACACTTATTTCTTCTTATTCACATACAAGTAGCACTTCAATATCACATTTATGCATCAAGTCTCGGACCTTCATTATTCGGCATCAACATAAGCAAATCGCATTCATTTCAATTATATACACATTGCATAATAATCATAACCGTAGTCATTCAATGCAAAAATTGAAATTAAAACAAACAATGAAATGAGACCATCTAGGTAAACTCACAGTATGCTCCAGATTAGCATTTGCTTCTAAGATTTGGAAACGTCTGAATGCAGACGTTTATCCTGCATATCAAAAATATGCAATACACACATTGCACACACATACACATTAATAACTTTGCATAATTATAAGCACTAATTTATGCACAAATATGTATACAGAATAAGTACAATGCATGCTCAATGGCAATCTCAGGAATCTTATCAGATATCACACTATATCCATATTCACATTTTATAACTCATTTCCTCATCATTTCATTCTTAGCATTATTTACTCTCACAATAACAATGTCTCATTCATTTTAACTTAATACTCATTTCTCATTTCCTTTGAATCACAACTACAATCATATGAGCCTCTTTATTTCCATTATACACATCTTTGGTACTTTAATACCAATAATTCATTCACTAATGTTATTTCAATATTATACAATTATACAATATCCAAACTCTCATTCTCTCTTACAACATCTCTCAAAATTCCAAAACTTTGAGTCTATTTTTCATGAACATTATGATTAGGAAAATAAAGTAACTTGGTAACAATTTCTTCTAGGAAAGGGTTCCCCATTGTCTTAAGTTTGTAATGACACAAGGATCATTCAATTTGGTTCAGAAATTCGAAAGTTATACTCCAAATATTTTTATACTGTTATCATTCTGCAACAGTACACTATACTCAACTTCTATCCAGAATTTGAAAGTCTTAGAGACTGCATCAAAATTCAATTTCTTCATATTATTTGTATCTCTATGCCTTTAGTTTATTCCAAATCAAAAATCAACTCATTTGGATGTCTAGAGAAGAAGTTATGGTCAAAAGACACAAGACTATTCATTTTGCAATTTATTTCGGGTGTTCATACCAAAATCCACATATCCACATTTCCATCTTTTATTAACAGTCAACAAGAAAATGTCTACTTTTCTCTTATTCATGATAGGACAATAAACCACCATTTTCGTTTCATAAAATAACAACTCTAAAGGATTAACAAGTCACTCATTTGATAAAACTCCAAAATCTTCAAAAACTCCAAGAAACCCTAATTCTCATGCACCCACAGATATCATCTTGAAGATGGTTTAGGTTAGGTTTTTCTTGAGGCAAAAGAAATAGATAATGAAGTTAGAGTAGAAAAAGGTAGATGAAAGCAAGATATAACTATGGTGAAGCTTTCAGTGTATCAAAAGTACATGAAGGAAAAAGTTTGCAGAAGATAGTTTTAAAGAAAAGACTAAGTCAAAAAGACCCTACGCTCGCGTACATCCTATGCTTCTATAACCTTATTCTTAAACGTTGTGTATAACATCTTGAGATTCAAGCTTAAACACTGCATATAACATCTTGTGATTTAAGCTAGCGTCTGAGAATCTTAAACGATGCATATAACGTCTTGCAATTCAAGACGTTGTGTCAAGACATTGCATCTAAGAATCTTAAACGCTACGTATGATGTCTTACGATTCAATTCTTTGGGTCTAAGAATCTTGAACACTGCGTATAACATCTTAAGAATCAAGACGTTGCATCTAAGAATCTTAAATGTTGCATTTAACGTCTTGTGATTCAAGTTTGTGTCTGAGAATCTTAAACGTTGCGTATGACGTCTTGCGATTCAAGTCGTTGCGTCAAAGATCTTAAACGTTACGTGTAACGTCTTGTGATTCAAGACGTTGCGTCTAAGAATCTTAAACGTTGCGTATAACATCTTGTGATTCAGCTAGCTTCTAAGAGTCTTAAATTCTGCGTACCACACCTTGCGATTCAGTTAGCATCTATGAGTCTTAAATGCTACGTACCACACCATGCGATTTAGCTAGCGTCTAGGAGTCTTAAATGTTATGTATAACTCCTTGCGATTCAGCTAGCGTTTAAGAGTCTTAAATGCTGCGTATAACAACTTGCGATTCAGCTAGCGTCTAAAAGTCCTAAACGCTGCGTATAACACCTTGCGATTCAGCTAGCATGTAAGAGTCTTAAAAGTTGCATATAACACCTTGCGATTTAACTGTTAGCCCCGAAATTTTTTTTTATAATTAAGCATGATTAGATTAATTGAGTAAAATGGAATTAAAGAGTTAGGTAGCATGAAATTAATGAGAAGTTAATAAGTTAGTTGAGTTTAAGGTGTTAGTTGGGCTTCAATAAATGGTAGGCCCAAATGAAAGAAGAGGTAATGAATGGGCTT
>JAOQMR010000006.1:2377610-2390001 GCA_027563865.1 Erythroxylum pelleterianum | reverse complement strand
TATTTAAAATTTAGGATTTAATTCTTTCTCAATAGTTATTAAATGAATTGCAATAATAATTAAATTGTAATTATAATATTATAATTATAATTACAATATAAAACTTTCATAATTGCATTTATAAATTTGTCACTGTTAGTATTAACACTTTGGAGCCAAAAAAATTGGAAAACTACATGAGTTTGGTGAAACTGGAAAGTAAAAGAGACCAATGTCTTTTTATCTCTTACAACATGTGTGCGCATTTGCATTGGTCTTAAAAATGTTTGATAATGATTGTGTCTGGATAAAAAATCGATTCAAACACACCTTTTTTGACCCTGCTCAAATCTAAACCTGACACCCGAATCCAATGAGTGGGTATTATTTAATATTAATTTGAAGAATAATAACTATAAAATTTATGATTATAAAAATAATAATCAATTTTTATTATTAATAATTTATTAATGACAAATGCTCCTATTGTTATTTTTGGGGACCAAATCATCTGTTCCCGTTAATCAGTTTCAATCATGTGTCAGTTAATCTCATCCATATATTATATAGGACTCACATAAATATATGGACAAAATTAACTAATACATGATCGGAACACTATTTTGGGTACAGAGGATTTCGTGTGCCTATCATGTAGCTTATAACAAGACTGAAGTTCACATTTCTATGCTTTTTAGATGATCATTCTAATACTAAAGTCCCCAAAATAACTCTCTTTTATGTTTTCTAATTTAAGACACCAAGATTTATTAATTCATTTTCTAAAATAAAATAATTAGTGAATTATTATATTTATATTTACAAAAGTGTTGAAATGAGGTTTTATTCAATTAGGGTGTGAGTAGCATTTCACTCTTAACCACAAATTCATCCGTTGATTCTTCAATATCAGTCCGACTTCCATTTACGCTATGTTTGCTGGGAGGTTTATTAATTGAATAAAATAGAATGTAATATTATTCCATAGTTTAGAAGGAAGGTTATAATGGAATGAGATGGAAGATGATAGTTTTATATTATATCTCATTCCATCTTAAATAGTAAAAATAAAAAACTTTTAATTTGGAGGGTTTAGAATAAAATGTAAAATGATAAACAATTTTACACTATATATTACATTATAAATCTTTCATCCAAACAATATTTTGCTATATTATATTATCAACTCTTTCAGCCCTCCAAACATAAATTTTTAATATTACATTTATTTACATTTCATTCTATTATAAATCATTTCATTTCATTCTACTCTATTAAAATCTTAAGTTCAACCAAACATAGCCCTAGTTTCACATCCTGGTTATAGATAGATTACTTAAAGTTTAGGTCCTATTTGTGAAAAAAGACAAAGAACAAAGTGGTTAATTTTTGAGATTTTTTAATTCAATATCTAAGTTTTTAAAATTTTCAATTGAGTAATTAATCTTGTAAAGCTTTAACAAATTCATTCAAAATGTTAGTTTTTGATTATGTGACTAATAGATAGACATTCACGTGCAGAGGCAGATGCACTTGCCCCCACTGCCTCCACTTTTTTTTTTCCGAAAAATTTATATAAAAATATTATCATTTTAAATTTTTTTATTAAACAAAATAAAATTTGCCCCCACATAAATTTTTTTTATCCCCATTAAAATTTTGCTTTCATTAAAAATAAAATTTTGCCCCCATTCAAAAAATTTCTGGATCCGCCCCTATTCACGTGATTTTTAGTAGGCATATCACATTAAAAAAATAACGTTTTAAACTAAATTGTTAAGGTTTTAAAAGATTGGTCACTCAATTAAAAATTTTAAATGCTTAGACATTGAATAAAAAAAACTTAAAAGATCATAAACTTTTGAATATGTTATCTTTTTTTTAAATTCCATATTTTTTAATCAGGTTAATAAAATTTTCAATAAAAAGTATTATTAAATTTACTAATAAATTAATTTATTAATCAAAAACTGATGTTTCACTAATTGAAAGTATAATTTTGAACCGTCAAGCGTTAATTCTGAATTAAAATTTTATATAATATTTTTGATCAATAATTTACATTAGACCAAATGCATTACAAAGGTTTAAAGGAAGAGTGCAAGTGACATTTCACTTATCATTCAACTCATAATATATCACAGATTCACAGATTATACACTTGTTGGTCTTGATCTAAAGGTTCTGTTCATCTGGTCTAGTGATCAGATTCTGAGAATGGAAATCAGAGTTCAGGTTTGTTTGAGGAGACCAGCTACGACGAAACGGAGCTGTTTCATCCTCTTTTATCAAGTGACTTGAGCCAGTTGCTTCACTCGAACTATTTCTCATATCATGCATTGAAGTTCTCCTTGGTGGCCCTCCAAACACATCGTTGAAAGAAATCAACATCCGAGTCTCCACTTGGGGTCTTTAGAGAGCAATTTCCATTTTCACCAGTTCTAAGCTTCCCACAAACCAGAAGAGCTCAACTGGGAAAAAGACGGCGGGAGATTCTCTGAGCAGCCATGCCCTCTTGTTGTACCTCCTTGTGAAGCAAAATCCTCAGTTATGTTTTGATACGAGAAAAGCTTATTGGAGACGCAAAAAGAGAGAGAACGAGAGAGAGAGAGAGAAAGCGGTGTTTGTACTCCAAAAGGAAAGATTTTGAAGGAAAAAACACAGAAGGTGGCAGGTTTTAAGTCGGATTACGGATCATATTGCGAGTGTGATTTTAATCAAGTCTGCTTTTGTTCTTTCAGACTTCGTTTTTAGCTTATAAAAGGTTAGGAGATTTAGCAAATCCTCAGTTCAAAAGAAGAAAGGAGCACAAGGATCCATAGTTCAACTGAGAATTTACACATGCATCAATTTCATCACCTTCTATTCCTGGTCATCTCCACCTAAGAATGCCTTTGAAATAAGAACTTGTGGTTTTCGATAGTAATCACTATTGTCAAACCAGTGTTAACAACAAAGCTTCATCAAATGCAATGCAACAACATCGTTGCCGCCCGGTCCTGGACGAGTATCGGAAAGTATACAAGTTGATCCATGTAGTTCCCTCTATAAAGGGCAGTACTTAATGAAACTTGAGCAACCTATAGAATTAGCATAAAGCCATTTTTTTTCACAGAAGGTAGGAAAAGAAGCTGAGGGTGTGAGGATTTGTCTCAGTGTAGATCTTAAAAATTGATAAAAAGAAGAAACCCTGCCTACATCTTATCTCTTGAGTGATACGATGAGAACTTAGCTGCAGGCCAAATGAACTTCTGTTTGTAACCCTTTGCACTTGCCATTTCCTTACCAACTAGAACCATCAGGAAAAGGCTCCAATGCGTCTTGCTTACCATTAACATAGAATTCAATAACTGCTCTCATTCTAGGAAGCTTATCTGGGTGGTAATTTATATGAACAATTACAGGCTTTATTTTCTTCAGTGCAGCATCTTTCCTCACTGTCTTGAAAAGTACCTTACTGTTCATGAACATTAAGAAATCCATAGTCCTCTTTGCTGCATGAAGCCCGTCATACCCAGGATGTGAAGGAAAAAAGAGCTCCTCATTGAAAACTGCTTGGTCCCATGAATTTGGATCCCGGGACAGGCGACCAGCCACACGATCCAACAGCTCAATGGATGGAACTGTTGGCCTTATGTAAAAGAAACCTGAGTTGTAGACCCAGATTCTAATTGTATGAGCATAACGTGCCCAACCCATGGCAGGTTCATCAAACACATCATCAACTCCATAAGCTGTGTAATTGTTATGACCATCACTCATAGATTCAACATCTGAATCACGATATAGGTAATCAAATGGGTTCTGCAAGTATACTATGTCAACATCTGAGAGAAGAACACTGTAGCCAAGCTGCAAAAACTCCCTTAAAATACGAAACTTCAATCCAGAAACAGCATGATTACTTCCTTCTCTTCCAACTGAATCAATGCCCTTGTCTGGATCTCTCTTATAAACAGGAACATCATTTGACTTGCAGAAATCTAATATGTGGTCATCCAATGCAATAACCAGGTAATTGGGTATGCCAACTCTCTTAATGCTCGTGAACCAGACCTCTAGCATACCTTTCACATTTGAATTTGCAAGCGCAACTATAACCTCCTTGCCAATAGCAACTTCTTCCAAAAGTTTTGCCAATCTCGGATTCACAGACTCGTCAGGAACAACAGTTGGATTAGTCCTCGGACCCTTGACAGTACCAAAAGGACCAGCTTCCTGCGTTTTACCTATCACCAATACCTGCTTCTCTGCATGATCCTTTCCTTGTCCAGTCATCACTAACTTTTCATTCAGCTCCCGAACTTGCTTCTTCAACCGAGCATTCTTCTCCGACAGTGATACAATGTCCGCTTTTAGCATTTTAACTCGTTCAGGTGACTCACATGAAGGTGAACCACTCTAAAAAAAGCACCCATAAATTGCCATCCATTAGGATATCAAGAAACAAAAGGATGTCAAATTCAAATGGCATTTCCCATATTCAACCAAAGTAGTTGCAAAGAGCACACTAGGTTCCAAAAACATGAAAGTGAAAGAGTAGTTGCAAAGAGCACACTAGGTTCCAAAAACATGATAGTGAAAGATTCATCTTTCATATTAAATCGTCAACTATACAAGCCAAGAAACCAACAATCATGTTAAGCTAACCTCAATTGAAATAAAAATTGCAAAATGTAGCAAGAAGCAAGAACTAAAAACAGATTGGAGATTCATCAATCATGAACCTGTAGTTTTTAGGGAAATTTTGACGTTCCTAAAGTAATTAAAAACATTAGTACATTTCCAATTTTAGGTCCTTGTTTCCGTATCTTCACCAAGTGAAGAAAATAAATTACAGGTGAGACACCGAGATTGTCCACATCAGAACCAAATTTCACTGGGAAAAGCTCAATTATAACCCAACTAAGCAAGCAACTAAAGCAACAAATCAACTTTAACACAGAGTCGGCTTACTCATATCAGTACGAAGAACCACAAACATAAAAAACAAAAAAGTTCAAAATTTGACTAATGGAGCATCAAAGATCTGAACCTGGAGACTTGATTTCATATTACGAACATTGGGGGCAGCCTGATACGAACTGAAGAACCCATCAGGATAAAACACAGCGAAGACACAACCCAATAGAATCCCGATCAAGATAGCTATGGCGATTCGCGATCCACGACTTGACTGACCCTTTTCTCTCCGACCAACCTTTGATAAAAATCCCATCTTTGTGTGTCTTCCTTGTAAACAGGCAATGTGACAGAGTAAACGAACAAAATCAGTCCAACAAAAAGAAACGTAAAACTTGGGTTTTATGGCACGAATCTTCAGAAACTTCCTCCTCCTTATATGTGTCAAACGTCAATCAATATTCAGACCAGACACACAGAAACTATAATAAAATGTTGTCTCCTGTAATGGAAAACCCCTGTCCGAATTTTATATTAGTTGCGCTTCCATTTATGGTATTATTTCAGAGGCAGAGGTACTTGAAAAATTCTGGTGGTGACATGGCATTATCAATAAAAGAAATCCTGGAAATTAGAGTCTACCTTGCTTTCTCAAACATTTGTTTTAACATTTTTAATTATTATTTATGGTATTAGGTTGTATTTAATTTTTTAAAATAGCATTAATAGTATTTAAAATTATAATAAAATTAATTTTGATAATTTTAAATAAATAAACTGTCAATTTAATTTTTGGATAACCAGAACTCATTAAATATTAACAATAATTTAGTAGACATTAATTCAATGTGTGATTTATATCTTAATATTTTAAATAGTTCAACTAAATTATTATTATCATTATTTTTATTACTACTTTTATATTTTATTTAGGATACAATAGTCATTATTTTATCAATGTTATGAAATAAACAGTAAAATTTTATTTAATCTTTTTACAAAACGAATTAAAGTACATAAACATCTTTAGCCATACATTTTAAGTAGATAACGTGGAAGTATAAACACAATACAAAAATTTCCCAAATATATTTGAGTAATAGGAGTAAGTAAATACCAATGACAATTCGTCAACAATAACAACGAATTAAACACAAGTAACGACATCGAAATTTTTAACGTGGAAAACTCCTTCAAGTCAAGGGCAAAAATCCTGGGACCTTCAGTCCGAAAAATAGCTATACTAAATTAAAACGTGTACAAATATCCTTTTCTCAAAGACACAAACTCACCATTAACAAGAGGAATAAGCAACTACATAAGATAACATTGTTAGGAACATAAAAGGAGAGAAATCACCAAAAATGTGTCACTGTTCTGTGGCTCCGATCTAAACATTTAGAGCTCCAAATGAAAAAGTGATTATTCAGAATGTAGAAGACTCTCTTAAGAACATACTCCTAAATTTTCAGCTCGATTCGATGGTAGATGAGTGTGGATCAAAAAGAAAAGTGAATACGGTCGTCCAAAAATGTTACAACTATTTTTGCTCTCTGTTCCTTCTATTGTGTCGACTCCACGGTTGAAGAAGAAGCTAATATGTGGAAGACAAAAAACAAGTAAAAGTCACGGGAGGGGACAAGACATGGGTTTTTCCACATAGGATGAGACCCAGAGCCCAACAAATCTCCCCCTCCCGACTATGTGGAGGTGCTCACCATCCCGACGATCAAACATGTCTGAAACTTCTCTCTTGGCAAAGACTTGGTCATCATATCAGAACAATTATCATCTGTATGAACCTTTCGAAGCTCAATCAACTTAGAATCCAAAGCATCTCTAACCTAATGGTATCTAGCATCAATATGTTTTTATTTACCATGGAATGTGGAATTCTTAGCTAGTTGCTTCGTACTTTGACTATCACAATTTACACATACCTCTTTTGAATAAATCCAAGTTCCCTCACAAATCTCTTTATCCATAACAATTCTTTGCATGCTCCAACAATAGCTATAAGCTCTGCTTCTGTGGTAGATAAAGCAACAAAATTTTGTAATCTGGATTGCCAACTTACTGCTCCCCTTAGAAAGATAATCAAATAGCCTGAGGTTGACTTTCTTGTATCAACATCTCCTGCTAAATTAGAATTAGTGTAACCTAAAAGAGTAGGCTTCCCTGTTCCAAAACAAAGACTCATATTAGATGTCCCACAAAGATATCTCATAATCCATTTCACAGCATACCATGGTCTATTCTCGGATTAGAAAGAAACCTACTAATTATACCAACAACATAAGCAATATCTGGCTTAGTGCAAACCATAGCATACATTAAACTACCCACAACTGAAGTATAAGGAACTCTTTGCATATTTTTGCCTTTTCTTTTCATTTGAAGGGCACTGCTTTCTACTCAACTTAAAGTGCATTCTAAGAGGTGTACTTACAATTTTAGCCTTGTCCATGTTGAATCTCTAAAGTACTTTTTCAATGTACTTCTCTTGTGATAGTCATAACTTCTTGGCGTTTCTATCATAAATGATCCTCATGCCAAGAATTTGCCATGCTGGTCCTAAGTTTTTCATAGTAAAAGACTGACTCAGATCTTGCTTCAACTTAGCAATCTTGCAAGTATTATGATCAACAATAAGAATATCATCATCATATAACAACAAAATGATAAAGCCATCATCAAAGAATTTATGCACATAAATACAATGATCAGAGGAAGTCTTCTTGAAGCCTCGTTGTTTCATAACTAAATCAAACTTCCTGTACCATTGCCTTGGAGCTTGTTTCAAATCATACAAGCTCTTCCTTAATCTACAAATATAATACTCTTTCCTTTTGACTCTAAAACCTTCTCGCTGCTTCATATATATCTCTTCATCCAAATCGCCATGAAGAAAAGCAGTCTTAACATCCATCTGACCAGTCTCCAGATCAAGGTGTGCTACCAAACCCAATCCAACACATCTCAAATGGATGACATCTTCACTACTGGAGAAAAGATTTCTTCAAAATTAACTCCTTTCTTTTGACAAAAGCCCTTGACAACCAATCTAGCTTTGTACCGTGGGACTGAAGTACCATCTTCATGTTTCAATATGAAAACCCATCGGTTCTTCAAAGCTTGTCTGTTCTTAGGAAACTTAACCAGATAAAACTTGAGATTGTCATGAAGTGATTTCATCTCATCTTCCATTGTTTCAAACGACTTCTTCTTCTGCTCACTATCCATGACTTCCTCAAAATTTTATAGCTCTCCCCCTTCAGAGATAAGTGCATACTCATTGGGAGAATAACATGATGAAGGTCTCCTCACTCTAACAAATATTCTAAGAGAAGTCTTTGGAGCCTTTGTAGGCGTTGGTTGCTGATCCACTACAATATCATGCACTGGAGCATCAACACATCTTGAACATCATAATCTTGACAGTCATTTCTAGCTACATTCGGGGTATCATTTATAGAAACTGGCTCAACAACAACCAAGCTATCATTACTTTGAGAATCTCTTCTCTCTGCCTTCTCAATATCCTTAATAGTTTGGTCTTAAAAAAACACTACATCACGACTTCTAATAAGTTTCTTCTCAATTGGATCATACAATCGATAACCAAACTCATCTTGACCATAACCAATAAAGATACATTGTCAGATCTTAAAATCCAATTTCGACCTCTCGTCCTTAGGAACATACTCAAATGCTTTGCAACCAAAAACTCTCAAGTGATTATAGGAAACATCCTTGCCAAACCAAACTCTATCAGGAACATCACCATCCAAAGCTACAATGGGTGACAAATTGATAAGATGAGCAACTTTGTAAAGTGCTTCAGCCCAAAGAGAATTTGGCACCTTTGCTTCTGCAAGTAAGAATCTAACCCTCTTCGCTAAAGTTATGTTCATCCTTTCTGCGAAACAATTCAACTGAGGAGTTTTAGGAGGAGTTTTTTAATGTCTAATACCTTGCTCTCTACAATAGTTATCAAATGGTCCACAATATTCACCATCATTATTAGTGCGGATGCATTTCAATTTCTTGCCAGTTTGTCTTTCAACTAAGGCGTGAACTTCTTTAAATTTCTCAAAATCCTGATCTTTGGTCTTTAAAACATATACCTAAGGCTTCCTAGAATGATCATCAATAAATGTCACAAAATACAATGCACCACCATGTCATCTTACCTTCAAAGGACCACAAACATCTGAGTGAATCAGTTCTAGTAAATCAAACTTTTTTGAAGAAAGATGACTCTTAAAAGAAACTCTTCTTTGTTTCCCAGCAGTCAACACACTTGTTCAACCTAACTTCCTTAACTCCTTGAAGCAATTTTTTCTTGGCCAAACAATTAATCCCTTTCTCACTCAGATCACTTAGTCTTTTATGCCATGATTCTGAAGTAGTATCACTCTCTACCATATTCAGTAAGCCTTCAGAAATAGAACCTTGCAACATGTACAAGTTAGGAGATTCGTTACCTTGAGCTACAACCATTGAACCTTTTGTAAGTTTCCAATGTCTATTGTTAAAGACATTGCAATAACCATCTTCATCAAGTTTTCCTGTAGATATCAAATTCAAGCGAATTCTTGGTGCATGTTTAACATTTATAAAAACTAACCTTGAACTACTGTTAGTGTCCAAACAAACTATTCCAATGCTAATCACACTTATCTTGCTATTATTTCCCATCTTCCATATCCCAAAATCTCCAGGAGTATAAGAAGTGAAGAATTTCTTTCTTGGCGTGACATGATAAGAAGCACTAGTATCTACATCCTAATTAGTCTCATGACTTACTAAATTGATGACACTTTCATCATAAGGAGCAAGGAGATCACCATCAACAACACTAGCAACACGATTTTGATCAACACTGTCCTTTTTTTCCTGTCTCATTTCCTTTTTTAGCTTAAAGCAATATTTCTTAATATGCCCTGTCTTGCCATAATGATCACATACAAAATTTTTGTACTTAGACCTTGACTTGCTTATACTTTTCTCTCTACCTTTCTGACCTTTGAATTTGTTTCTTCCCCTCTCTTCTGTAATCAAAACATCATATTGTGAAGATGATGTAGAAGAACTATGAGATCTTCTTCTCATTTCCTCATTCAAAACACTACTCTTCACATATTCAATGGTTACTACGCCATTAGAAGCAGAATTGGCTAGTGAAACACGAAAAGTTTCATAAGAATCAGGTAAAGTATTAAGAAACTAAAGTCCCTGTCTCTTATCATCAAATCTTATACCCATTCCAAGCAGTTGATCAATAACACCCTGAAAATCATTCAAATAATCAGAAATAGCACCGCCCTCCTTATATTTCAAGTTCATCAACTGCTTGAGTAAAAATAATTTGTTATTTCATGTCTTCGATGTATAAAGTTACTCATGCATATCCCATAGAGTTCTGGCATGTGTATCATTAACAATGTGATTAAGAACATTATCTTTTACCCATTGTCTAATAAAACTACATACTTGCTAATGTTCAAATTCCCAATCTTTATCAGACATAGACTTAGGATTATTAGTGGCAAACACAGGCAAATGCACCTTTTTCACAAATAACAAATATTTCATCTTACCCTTCCATTTTGGTAATTGGCTCCATTCAAGCAAACCATTCTATTAGTATTAACCTCCATAATTCAAATAGACCAAAAGGATTAAATAAACCAATTCTCTGATATGACTATGTTGGGAAAAACTCAGTATTACTAAATTCTGCGAAAGTGTAAACATAATACCAAAACTTCCCAAATCTATTTGAGTAATAGGAGTAAGTAAATACCAGTGACAATTCGTCAACAATAACAGCAAATTAAACACAAGTAAGGACACTGAAATTTTTAATGTGGAAAACCCCTTCAAATCAAGGGTGAAAATCATGGGACCTATGGTCCAAAAAATAGCTCCACTAAATTAAAGTGTGTACAAATATTCTCTTCTCAAAGACACAAACTCAACATCAACAAGAGGAATAAGTAACTACACAAGATAACATTGTTAGGAATATAAAAGGAGAGAAATCACCAAAAATGGGTCACTATTCTGAGGCTCCGAACTGAACATCCAGAGCTCCAAATGAAAAAGTGACCGTTCAGAATATAGAGGACTCTCTTAAGGACACACTCTTAAATTTTCAGCTCGATCCAACAGTAAATGAATGTGGATCAAAAAGAAAAGTGAATTTGGTCGTCCAAAAATGTTACAACTATTTTTGCTCTCTCTTCCTTCTGTTGTGTCGACTCCCACGGTTGAATAAAAAGCTAATATGTAGAATATAAAAAACAAGTCATAGGAGGGGACAAGACATGGTTTTTCCACATAGGATGGAACCCACAGCCCAACATTTTATCCATCAAAATCTGCAAGAATATACTGTTGAGATGAAGTTGTATTCAAATGCCAAATATTTTCTTCAATCAAAATTACATCTCGACTAATAATAATTTTTTAGTGCTATGATTATACAATTTATAAGCTTTAAAATAATCATTAACACAAAAAATGTAAAATTTTCTTTTGTTGCCTAACTTTCTTCTTTTCTCACTTGACATATAGGCATAAGCAATACATCTAAAAATTTTAAAGTGATTAACATTTGATCTCCTTCCTCCATACTTCTTCTGGTATCATATTCTCAACCGTTAGACTCCAATCCAAAATGTGAATATTATAGATATCAGCTTTTGGATAAATTGTTTTTAGATTGCGATAGACTTCTCATCATGTTTAGGATTGTGCGATCCTTTCTTCCACATACGCCATTTAGTTAGGGTGGGTAGACTATTATCAATTGCCTTTTGAAGACATGCTTTTTGTAGAAATTTGAAAATTCATGTGAATTATATTTCCATCCACGACTATTGGGAAATTGGTAATGATTTGGGCAATTTACTTGGAACTATCCTTTAATTAAGAGAATGGTCACCACAAATAAATGGTCTATAGCTTGAAATAGATATTTCTTTGTCTTAAGATCCTTTAACTCCATACCTTCAATTTATGCTTTCTGTAGATCAGACATTGGTGTGCCATCTGCTAGCTCTAGAATTCCATTCAAAATGACTTGGTATAACTCTTTCGATTTCAAGAATTTCTCCATCAATATGCTCGAATGATCATAATAACCATCAAAGCAAAGAATAAAAGATTATACAACTAAAGAAACAAATAAACTAACTATTACACAGTATTAATTTACTTAATTTTAGAAGAAAATGAAAGCTATTTAGATGTTGATAGTGAACTGCCAAAGATTACATTAATAATTAGGTTGAACATAAATAGATAAAAGTATAAACTGGGAAATGATAAAAACATTTAGATTTAACTCTTTATTTTTTTGGGTATTTTTTAGGATTAGGTCTTGCCTCTCTCTTTTTCTCTACGAGTGCAAGTGTTGGTCTTGCCGTTCATGTGCAAGGTGAGGTCTAAGTATTATTTCTACGTTGGTCTCTCTTAGATTTTCGTTTTAGCTTCATGGATT
>JAOQMR010000006.1:2325509-2339642 GCA_027563865.1 Erythroxylum pelleterianum | reverse complement strand
ATTGGATATAATTAAGTACATATCTGATTAGTGGTGAGTCAAGATGGGATCCATCGACTCTAGGTAATGAGTTTGAGTTCTATGTTGTCATTGACCTTGATGGTTGTTTCAAGACCTTGTCTAGGGCGATTGAATGAATGAAGAAAAGAAGTTTTCTAAGTCATTCACCAATCATTAATAATTGACATGTAACATAGTTGGTTATCTAATAGGGTTTGACAGTTAAACCATATCTTAGGATAATCCGGAGTTGTAATGATGGAAGGTAATAATACATTATCCTTAACCAAGTTCTATCTTTGTAAGGTTGTTACTTCACACTATCTGATCGTTGAGGAGTGCTGTTAGACGCCAACCTTGATTACTAGTTAATTGGATTAATTACTACCAGCTTAGTGATGAACCTATGTAGTCACATACTTACGAGTATAATATTTCTTGTTTATGATTATTCAATATATTATGAGATAATTTGTTAAATAATCTATATGGCATATTATTATATTTGTTGCTGGCACAGAAAATATAATAAATAGTGAAAATTCTCTTGTACAAAATAATTATTTTATAAATAATAATTATTATTTAAAAAAAAGGAAAGCAAAAAGGCGTCAGATGGTTTTTGGCGTGTGTGACGTTGTTTTGGTTTTACATAGCTATTAAACACACCGATGGTAGAGAGGATTAAACTTTTATAGTAATGATAGTTATTACACTATTTAAAAGCAAGCTTATCAAAGTTCGAGAACACAAGCACTAACCGAACTCTACACCACAAGTCTTCAAATTGTAACTTTCTTGAAGAGTAGCTGTGCTCCATGCTGAGGCTGAACAGTAAGTTTCATGATCGGAGCATGTTGATAAGATGGAGATAATGCAAATGAATATCGACGAATGATCATAGAGAGGGCAATTTTAACCTCAACCATTGCTAAATTCTGACCCACGCAGATTCTGGGTCCTAAACCCCATGGAAAGAAAGCAGCCAAATGTTTTCTAGGCTCACTGAATCTCTGTGGATTGAACATGTCTGCATCTTCTCCCCATATGTCAGGATCGCGGTTGGTGGCCATTATAGGAAGCACAAGTTGTGTTTTTGAAGGAATGTCGATGCCTCCAAGCTTAACAGCCTCGTATGTTTGCCTCCTCAGTTGTGTGATTGGAGTGTAGAGTCGTAAGGTTTCGTTTAATATCATGTGTATCTGTTTCAATGAAATAAAAACAAATTATGGTCTTTTCACAGTAATCTAATGGTTAAGTCCTCATGTCTTCATGTTCAAATCTTTACTTTAGTGAGATGAAATTAAAAACTTGCTAACCAATCAATGATATAGTAATCTAAGTTTGAAATTGAGCTCACAGTCTTAAGTTCTCCAAGAGAATTTGCAGATGGATACTGGTTGTCTCTGCAAATTCGGCTCACTTCTTCACGGGCATTGACTTGCCAATCTTGATGCATTGCTAAAAGAACAAGTGCCCATGTCAATACATTTGCACTTGTCTCCTTTCCTGCAAAGTAAAAAGCCTTGCAATCATCAATTATCCCACCAATCTCCAACCTCTCTTCTTCTCCTTTATGATTCAGGTAAGACGACATCAACAAGCTCAGCAGGTTCCTCGATTTCTCTCCTTTCCTACTATTATTCTCTATTATTCTTCGAATTGATTCACGAACTTCCCTGTCAAGTCTCCACCTTTCTTTGTTGGTCGCAGTTGGTAAAAACCTGTGTTCACTTAAACAAATTAACAAACAAGGCACATAGAATAAATAACCCAATTGTCGATGCCTCCAAACCTGAAGAGTGGTACATTCACAAATTTTAAGGCGAGAGATGCATGGTGGGCTTGCTTTTCCTGCAGCTCAAAAATACGCTTTCCTTCTTCGTAGCTGCTTCCAAAAACTGTTCTAGAGATGATATCAGCTGTGAGTTCATGGAGATGTTCATGCACATCGATCTCCACTTCATCTCTTCCATCTTTCATCCCCTCCCATTTCTCAAGCATTTTCTCTATACTAGCTACCATTTTGGGCACCCAACCCTGTGAATTCAGAGAATATATAAAATTTTTCACAAATATAAATCATTTCTCTCAATGTTATTCTCCTTGCATAATCTCACAAACATTTTAAGCTAATAATATATATTAGAGATCCGAATTAAGAAACAACCTATTTATGAAATACAAAAGAAAAGTTATATATAATTGATGACAGTCTCTCAACCGAAAAGCTAACATATTTGTATAGATTAACCTGTATCTAATGTATGTTGACTATAAATATATTTATTTCAAATATATATTTAAAAATAACAAAAAAGTTGAGATAATAAATATTTTCATATATATAATTTTTATAATAAAAATCCAATATTTAATCTAATAAAAAAGGCTTATACTTTTTAAAAATGTCCTAAAACTCAAAAAGATTTATGCTTAAATTTATTATCTAAATCTTAACTCACTTTTAATTTTTTTAATTTAAATTCTAATTTTAGGAGTTTTATTCTATTTTTACGGAATATTAAGAGACATGTCACACCTTAACTTGCTCCATATTCAGGGCCAAGTTACAGATCCTCCTGTGAAGACCCCATTCCTCGCCTTTGAGCTCCACGAGTCCTTCACTTCCCATTAGCTGCTTCACCACCGGGTTCAATTCGATCGTTTCAAATAGCCCACCCGTATTCATAAGAACCTCCTTCATCATGGCGGTGTCGGTCAGAACCAGCGTGGGTTTGGCTCCGAACCAGTACAAAAAAGGTTTGCCGTGCATTGCAGACCACCTGTGATAAATAGGAAGTGCACGAGGAAGGATCTTGTGGTCCAACGCCATCGGCTTTGAAACAGCTTCCGCCATCAGATGGCGGACCTCCGCCGCGTTTCCGAACATGGGTCGGTAACCAGGTCCGCCTATGCCCTGTTTACGAAAATGGGCTTGAATTCTATAAGGAATCCACAAGGTGTAACGTAAAAAGTTTAGTGCAAGAAGGGAAGCTAAGATCACAAGAGAAGTGAAGAACATTGTGAGATCTGTATGAGGTAGAGACTTGGAGGAGTGAAAGTTTACCAGTTTAGAGACTACATGAGTATAATTCTTAATCTTAACGAGGAACATCTTTCATTTTGATTACTAGTTTCGATGCGAACCACATGGTTTGTGTAATAACAAGCAAATTGATTGGAGAACACAAACTTTCCGTACAGAATTCTTAAAACACTTTACAGTTTGGTTCCTAAACGTCTATAATTTGCTCAGACGATGGCATTCAAGTGCCATTGTGGAGCTACATGCTTAAAATAGCATACTTTAGCATGGCTTAAATAGTTGAAAAAGCTATTTAAAAGTCTCTACAAACTAGTCAAATAAAATTGAGTTTGTGATTTAATTTAATTTATTAATTTGTAAATAATTTATTTAATATGTATTATTCAAGTACTTAAAAATATAAACTCTCTACTAGTTATAAGTAAGGTTGCGTATTATTAGACTTTTTTAGACCCATATTTTAGTTAAATTTTTACTAAATTGTTGTTGTCGTCGTGGTGGTGTTAAAGTACTAAATAATTGACCTAATTTGTTTTCCATATTATCATCTTGAAGATGCCGATGATGGTAATAATATAATGAAGAGAGGACAATAATGAGGTACTAAAATGTTAAATAATAGCCTTTCCTATAGTCTATTAAAGCTAAAAGTGTAACAATTTGGACTTGTTAAAAGTTGAAATTGGATGAGGCACTTTGAGTTTTATGACTCGTGATACATCCAATGTTGCTGATCATTTTGCAACTAACATAGGTTAAATCAGTTTAAAACTACTTTTCAATTGCAAATCTAGATAAAGAGCTTGGAGTTTAAGGCAAATTAGTCTGACTTAATTTTGTTTAAAATCAATAAATAAAACTTGTTTTAATTAAAATTTAGTTTTGAGTTAAATTTGAATTCATATTTCATAATTTAATTCAATACAAAGTTATTCAAAATTACTCATTAAAATAACATTATTTTGTTGAACAAAACTTAGATCAACTTTTTAAAATTTGTTCAAATCTGATCAAAGAATTAGAATAATGTTTTCTACAAAAAATGAACCGATTCAGTTGGTTTAATGATATTTCTTTATTAATTAATCAGCTATTTTTTTAAAACTAATCAATTTTTATAAATTAAAATAAAGTAATTAATTTTATTTAACAGTTTTTTAACTAAATTTTAAAAATTTGTATAGGTAAGAACAGTCTTCTTCAATCAATTTTTAATTTTTTTAATTCTATTCAATTTTTAAATAGTTTATATCTATTTAATATCAATCGAACTTTTTAAATTTTAAATTTTTTTTTCTTACGGATTTAACTTCTGCTCTAATTTTTAAATCAGTGCAATTTAGGATTGGTCAAACATGTCTTCATGACCATCTCTAATGGAGCATGAACATGCGGTAGAGACTAGGAAAAAGTAATGCATGATGATCATGTGGTACTATACTTTTAACCTGCACAATGGCTTAATATTGAACAACACAGGTCCAAAGACACAGAAATATGTTTTTCCATTCTGCAGTGCTCCCTGTATTTGAACAAATCTCAATCATCCACTTATTGTAATAGATTATTAGGATTTGTTCAGGCACAAGAACACAGCAGAACGAGAACGGCAGATCTGAGATCCCGGAGACTAACCCAGATGGTAAAAATGAAGCTAAAAGTGCTTTGAATCTAAACCAGTTGAAAGCTTTCGGGACACATGAAGCTAAGTGCTTTGTCATTCGTACTGATAAGAGTCTGCAGTACGAATGACATGAAACCATTTATGGATTTAGTCTTCTAATCAGATTATGGAATATGGACTTGTCACTTCTTGTTTAAACCATGTAACCAATGGCTTTAGCCCCACAGCCAACCACACATACCATAATGGACCAGACCCACAAGTACAGATGCCAACTCATCTCCATTAATGAAGCCAAGCCAGCCTTGGTGCCTGATCTGACCACACTAGACCCCATTTATTATCTCTGACCATCTCTGCTCTACTCCAATGTGGCAATGTCCGCCATTTTTCAGAAGCTTGCCTCGACAAGAAAAGAAACATCTCACTCACGAGCTCTATATGTTTTTACAAAATTTTAGTTCAAACTTGTCTCTTAACAAAAGCCAAACATATGTACAATATTGTATATAATATCAGTCAGAAACTAAGAACAACTAGCTGCTTTGATCTTTAACAATATAAATGTAACTAACAGATTTATAAGAACCAAATGCAAGAAACAATGAGAGCTCAACTTTCATGCCCGTGACAAAAATACCCGGGAAAAGACAAGTTAAAAGCTCTCAAGGTACTTGGTGCTCATCCACGGGGCTTTCTCTCAGGTACACCATCCCAAGTCTCCTCCGAACTCCCACCACCACCTCCTCCTCCGCCGTAGGAGGCTGCTGCAGCGGCGGCGGCGGCAGCTGCTTCAATATTGAAGCCACTGCCGTAAGTGTTTAACAATGCAGAACTAGCTCCCATGCCAAGTCCTAGAAGATCAAGAGTGGGTTTGTTTCCATATAGTGAGGATGACCCCATCATAACATCACTTGAATGTAATCCTAAACCAAGTCCGCCTTTTGCTGGATTGGTTTCTGATTTCACGTCCCACTGATAGGTACTGTTGTCTTGACTTGAGGATGATGATGATGATATTTGGAATCGTAACCCACGAAGGAATGATTGGTTTGATGAAGTGGCTCCCATTTGAGCCGCTTTTTGAAGCAATGCTGTGGCAGACATTGTAGGTTGTGGAGATGGAGCATAGTGGTGGTGATGTTCTTGGTTTGGTGAGAAAAGGGAAGAGGCGTTTTTGGAGAGGTAAAGAGATGGTGAGAGGGAGAGTGAGGGTGGTTCCATGATTCCAGGGGTTGGCATGGTTGTGGGGCAATTATCTGAGCGAGTCAAACCACATAGCAGATTGGAGATTGATGGTGATGATATTGATGCTTGATGTGAGATTGTGGTTACTGTTTCTGTGGCTGTTGAGGTTGCGAATATACTGGCAAACACGTTGCTTGTAGAGCTTGCAGAGCTCGTCTTAGTGGCTGTTGCAGCCAAGCATGTAGCTGTCGGTGGTGGCGGCGGCGGCGGCGGTGGTGGTGAAAGTCCAATTGGATTTTCAGCCAATTCTGCGATCACAACCCAACAAAGGTGAGATAAAGAAAGAGATAAAAAGGAATGAAGGAAAAAGGAAACAATGAAGTGATCAAAAAACCAAAAAGAGATGGTAAAGAGAATATTAACTTTCAGGACGAATAATTGAGGGTGCAACGCAAAAGAAGTTAACATCTTCATGTAAAAAGCAAGAATCAATAATGGCATCTTTTTCCCTTACACATATCAACACTCTTCATTGGCTTTTCGATCTTTGAGCTTACCACGTTTGTTATTGTCTTACCTACCATTAAAGCAAGAACAGGCAATGTTCATAACATATACTAACCTGAGCTTTGAACTGATACGCCAGGAGAAACCACAGTAGTCGATGGTGTAAGAGGTTGTGGAGGTGGGGAAGCAACTGCAGTAGTCTTCGTATGGTTGTTGATACCTTCTTTTTCCGGAATCGCTAGAGTTTGTGCTCTTGCACTCTCCTCAGCCAAAGCATCACAAAACGCCCTATGAGTAACAAAACTATCCCTCCTATACACACATACATACACACCACCAAACACAAGCCAATCTTGAAGCATCAGTACCAATCATGTAACTGAATATACAAAACCAGAGAAATGGATTAAGAACCTGGAGAACAAAGTGCCACAGTCGCATCTATACTCCCTAGTCCCACAAGTCTTCATGTGGGCTTTCCAATCAGATTGTACTGCGTATTTCTTGGAGCATCTCTCGCACTTCCACTTCTTCTCACCGTGTTTTCTGCAAAAATGTTTCTTGATTCCGGTGAGATCACCGAGTGCTCTTGTTGGGTTGTGGTGTACGCAAGATGGTTCAGGACAAACGTAGACCTTCTTGCGTGGTTCCTTGTTTTGTCGCTGTTTAAGCTTCCATGGTAGGTTATGGCCTCGACGGTGAAGCTGGAGATTCTGGTCTCTTTGGAAGCCTTTGTTGCAGATCTCACACACGAACCTATTTGTGGCCAAAAGGGTCTTCGGTGATAACGCAATCACTTCAGCATCTGGATCTAAAAGGACAGAATCATAACAACACATTGAACAGATTCTCATTAAAATATCGAAACTCGGAATTTTATATAAAAGTCTAGTCTTGACAACTTAGGACTGAAGAAAATAGTTTCCAACTTTTACCTGGCATTCCTGGGAGATTCCGCTTCTTCTTCGGTGGCCCCATTGGAAGCGAAGTGACTTGGTTACCGAAGGAAGAGGCACTATTTACTTCTCCAGAAGCTGAAGAAACAGCCATGTGAGAGGACTTCTCAACCTCCACCATCTTGAAAGAACACGACTTCCTTCAACTGTTACCTTCCACTTCTCAAAAGCCTCTCCTCAGCTAAAAGTTGCAACAAAAAATTTAAAACTCGGCCCACCTCCGGCAACAATCTAAAAATGTCTCGACGAACGATTTCTCAGAAAATTCATGATACTCAATTGGCTAAAACCGAGAGGGGACTCGTGTTTGTTCCTATAAAAACTTGAAATTCAACAGTAACAGAGTCACAGACCTAAACTTACGTCAAAAACTGCCGCTTAGCTGGTCTCCATGTATCCCACAATGCAAATCCCGATCCCAAGTCAGTCGGTGTCCGGAGTCTCATCTCATGGTCCCAAAAGGCGGCTGTTTCGGTGCATGCTCATCTCTGAGACGGTGCATAGGCAAATATACAGAGAGATGACATTGAAGAGAGAGAGGGTTATGACAGAGACCGAGACAAAGACCGAGAGAGATATGAAACAAGTAATAAAATAAAGAGAGTTAAAAGCGGCGGTTCCTTAACCACAGTTAAGGATTGAAAAACCTTGTAACCTCATAACCACGGTTAGAATCCAAGAGCTTACAGTCCGCCCCTGTTGGCTGCGGATAGAAATCAGACCGTACACGTGGCAGAACACCATAGTTGCTGACATTTGTCGGAAGAATTCAGACTAGGCGGTGCTTGTCGTTTAGTGGGAAAGCTACAGAGCTTTTTAACCATATTTCTGCATTTTTTTTAGTGCAAACCTCTGCTCTATCCATTGAAAAATATTTCAGAAATCGCAAGACAAGTGTGGCTTTTCACCAAGAAATCGCAAATGTTCGAAAAAGAAACAGTACAACTGACGATTTGTTCCTGTCTCTACTTCACCTCTTTCTTTGTTTTCTTAAAATTAAATTTAACAATTAATTTTTAAAATTCTACAACTTGTCTTTTAATTTTTTATTGATAAACCAAAATTTGTTAACACCCAAAATTTAGGAAGATTTAGGGTATACAGTCTTATTCGTAATTAATGGAGAGATATGTTATTATTATTTAATTTATATGTTTTAAAAAGATTATTTATTAATTTCAAATTTCAAATTTTTATTATTCTTATATAATAAATAAATTATTTAAAGAGTAAATAATCATTTTTTAAAAAACCAACCGACTAGACCGGTTCAATATTAAAAACCATAAACTTTTTAACTTTTTAGTTGATTTTTTATTTCAATAATTATTGTTATTAAAAATTGATAAGTTTATTAATTAATTAGTCAATTTATGATAAATTAAAAAAATAACTAAAATTAATTAATTAATTTTATTTAACAATTTATTTTTTAATATGACAGTATCTTTTAATCTTATTTTAAATTATTTAATTTTATTTAACAAATTATTTTTTAATATTTTTATTTATTTTCCTTATAAAATAAATAAATTTCCTAGAGGATTATTTTTAGAAAAAATTCCCTTACCAAAAGTAGGATGGGATAGAATAGATAAGGACGAAAGAGTTGGACAAAGGAAAACGATGTTTTATGATTTGTCTTTATACAACTACTTAATGAGGGAGAGAGTGCCATTCTTCGTAAATTTCTCCTAAACCTTGCCCAGTTTTTTCAGAAGCTCATTACTGCTTTGAGCTTTCTTCACCAAATGGGATTTGGGGGGTTTGTTTTATTTATGCAAATAACAAATCCTTCGTCTGCAAGAAACCAAGATTCGGAGTAGGACAGCGACAATTGTGTGAATATACGACGTTTTGAGGGTAGTTTTACAAAAGGGCGTGTATACTATGCGGTGCTCTTCTGTTGACAAATGGTCCTTGAAGTCCTCCTGTGCTTACAGGCACGTACACTACTCTGGACTCTTTTTTGTCTTTTTACCATAGGAAGGGCTTTGATTGTATGCATGGGATATCCATGGTATTGCACCGTTCGTTGCCTTGATAAGTCACCATCTAACTGCGCTATGCATTTTAAGGGACAGGATTTTGTTCAAAATTTACTTTCGAAGTAGAGAAAGGTCAGAAGCTCAAAACCCACTTTTGTCCTTTTATAGAAAGTGGAGACCAGAATCACCAGATACGTTCAGATACATTCACACACACACGTCTCGTTACTTGAACGAATGATTTGAAATATTTGTTGACCAAAGATTAGGGGCTTTTTGGACATTTTGTCATCATGCGGTGACTGGCCCAGGTGCATCTCTAATGGGCCCCCACATCGGTAGTAAAATGGGATTGGTGGATCCTCGTGCTTGGCTGTCTCACTTCTTCTATTTACTTTCACTTTTAGTCTTAAACAAAAACTAGAAGGAAATTAGGGGCGTCTGGTATGAGTCCACCTCACGGGTAGATTCAAATTTATGTCCCCGTCAGCTAAGAAAAATACTAATATCGGGTTAGATTTGAAATTTTTTAAAAATTCAAGTATTGAATTGTTACATTTTAAAGTTTGATCCATAATTATAAAATTAAGGGGGTGGTTAGTTCGCATAGAAAAATAATAATAGGAATGAGAATTAATGTAGTAAAGAATGAGAATGAATATTATCGTTATAATTATGACGGTTAGTTAAGAGAAATGAATGATTATCATTATCTTTATCAGTGTTAGTTTATAAAAAATATTAAGAAATAAAAATTTATTATATTTTAATTTATTATATTGTCATTAATTAATTACGATATTTTAATTAATGAATGAATTATATTTTAATTAGTTATATTGTAACTAATTAATTATATATTTTAATTAATTATAATGTAATTAATTACATTATAAATTATTATATCTTAATTAATTATATTTTAATTAATAAATAAATTATATTTAATTAATTATTTAAATATATATTAATTAATTAATTGTATTTAATTAATTAGTATTAAAAATATTTTTAAGAAAATAGTTATTATTAAGGAATGAGCATTCCTCTACTAGACGGAGGATACCGGGGATTCCCCAAAAGTGGGATATCAAACTATTACCCCCTATAATGATAATTAATACATTCCTTACCCATTAACCTCTTCTCAAACAAATCAACCAAGCACCCCCTAAATAAAATTTGAGACTTTTTATAATTAATTCAAATAGAAAAGACAAATTCAACCAATAATATTAATTTTAATGAATTTTTAAAAGTTAAAAGAATATCTTTTTAGGGATTACATACAACCCGAAATATTTCAAAATTATTGAAAAAGTGTCATTTTGTTTGAGTTTGTGAAATAAATAAAAATAATATTATTTTATTAAAATTAATAAAATAATATTATGTTTATTAAATAAATAAAACAACTTCAATCGATATTTTTTTAGCCCTTTTAAATTAAAAACATTTTAAATCAATTGTAAATAAATATTTAAATTATATTCTTGTCAATAAAAATAATAAAATTTTTAAATGTTATTATATTATTATGAGTCATATGTATACTCTATTTTAATTACAAAAATATTGTATTAAAATTTTGATATCAATTTTAGTGTTGTCAATATTAACTGTAATATTTTCAATATAATAATGTTTTTAATTTATTTAATTTAATAATTAATAATTATTGAAGGATAGTGACAATCTTCTCTATAAAGTATAAAATGTAATATTTTAAATTTTAAATTTTAATCTAAAATAAGAAGATATTAAGCATTTGATATTACAATGGATCACATCGAATTAAATTTATTATTAGTTTGAGTCAATTTAATTTTCAAGATAAATTTTGAATTTAATTTAAAATTTGACTTACGAGTTGTGCAACTTGAATTTAAATGGTATTATTTTAATTTTAAAAATAAAAATAATTTTAAAAATAAAAATAATATCATAATGCGGGAATAATGGACTGCCTTCCTAGTCACGAATATAATGATAATACCACATTCTGAACTTGGGGAAACACATACAAAGCCTTCATGATTACCTATCTTGTTTAAGCCATCTGAAATTTCTAATATACTCCTTTTCTAATACTTTTCAGTGGCTGACCAAAACAGGAGTCTATGATGGCTTTTAGACTTTCCATGTCACCGTTTTCATAATTTCAAACTTTCAATAACAAAGGCAGCAACTTTTTTAATTAAAATAGGAATCAGATCCCAAACAATATTTTTATTAAATGTCATACATAAATATACGTGGATCGTATATAAATATATTGATAAAATTTAATATAACAAAATAACTAGAACAAAAGTTTTAATGTACTAAAAAGTGGATACATATTTATTACATAAAAGTTTCTGCTTTGTAATTCGCGACTGCACCAACCAATGGTGCAAGGGATTTACTCAATAAATTGGCAGTGAATCACCGCAAATTATAGAAATCTGAGGATTCCACTCAAGACTTTCATTGGCATGGGCCATGAGGCATCGACGAGTCATTGTCGAAACGGACTCTCTCGAAGTGATTAATATCTTTTCTTCTTCACGACCTGATCTTACTGCAAATTTTTCTTTGTTTGCAAGTACAAGGGAATTATTCCAACGAGATTGGGAACTACAACTCCAGCATGTGCCACAGGAAGGAAACCAGTGTGTGGACTTTCTGGCTACCCTCGTTATTTGTACCGGCCCAGGGATATGTTATCTTTCGGAACCTCCAGTGTCCATCATGACACTCCTCCTTCAGGACAAACAGGGAGCTCAGTATCGAAGAGCTGTTGGCTAGCTAGTTTTTAATTTCTGACTTTTCCTTTGTAATCAAAAAACAAAGGCAGCAACTTTTTTAATTAAAAAGAAATCATATTTTCTGTTCTAGTTGTGATGTTTCTATTATGTTTCATTAAATCTATCTACATATTTATGTGAATCCTATATAAATATATGGATGAGATTTAATATAACAGGGTTAGAATAGAGTAACTGAAACAGAAAATTTGATGTGTTAAAAAGTAGATACATATTTACTGCATAAAATTTGGAGAATGTTACAACGTACATAGTCTCTTTTTTATTTTTACAAAAAGGCTATTTTCATAATATAAACCTTATGGTCATAAAGAAGCAATTTTATCGATTGCTCGATTTCATTAAGCCACTCAGTAAGCTTAGGATATATAATTAGCCAACATATTTAATTTATATAAGGCAAAATACTTAAAGAACATGTCTTTATTTTCAAAATTCTAAAAAAAGTTGTGATTTTCAAAATTTATGAAAATTATATATTTTAAATTTTTATTAAAAATAATGATAAAATATATGTATGGTAAATAACACATGTGAACTAATAAAATATTGGTAATGTAAACATTTAAATTAAACATTAAATTTAATTAAAAATAATTAATTTTGACTCAAATTAACAATTTATTATAATTATATTAAATTATCAATTAAAATTGAATTTATTAATACCCGGTTGGAACAGAGGATTTCATTTGGGGTAAAAGTTGATGACACAATGGGCCATGTTATTATAACGGAAGCTTACTTTGGGATTAAAAATAATTTAACAGATACTCTGTGGGTTCAAAACAGGGTTTTGATTCGGTGTAAAGAAAATGGATTGGACGTGTGTGGCAGGAACACGACGACTTTGGGGGAAGTGTGCACTGCTCTGCCTCTGCTCTACTCTGCTCTAGAGATGGAAATAGGAATGAGAGGACTGAGGACTGGGGAGATCCCTTCCCTCCATTGTTTTAGCCAAAATTAGCAAAATGTTTCTTCGGTGCCCCGCACATCACCTCAACAGATATTCTGAGGTGATTATGGAGATAGATGGATTAGATGCCTGGAGAAATTAATTGGCAAGACCCTCTATTTCCTCTCAATCAATTATCTTCTCTTTGAAACATAAGGGATGTGATTGAGTGGCAGGGACTCGTCCATTTTTAATCAAAAGTCAGAAGTTTGATCCTTAATTTTAGGTATAAAGCAGCCTTAAATCCTTGGGTCAGCTGTCCCATCCTATGAGGTACCTACAAATCAACGAGGGAATTAGTCATTGAGTCTGCCGGTGAATACCCTAATCTAAAACTAAAAAAAAAATTATCTTTTCGTTGGGGATAAGATCTTCTGTTTCTATAAGTCTTAATTCTAACGCTGAGCTAATCTTGTTTAAGATGATTTTATCTATTTTTTTTTAAGTTTTACATGTTTATGTGAACATAATTGGCAATTATAGGTACAAAAGATTTAATCCCCTTTCCAATTGATTGGTTAAAAACTCAAATTTATGTGTTTTGAAAGATTATGATAATTAGTTCAAGTTTAAGAAAGTTAATAAATTTTAATAGACTTACTCAAAATTAATGATTAAAAAACTCGATTCGACTGGTTTAATTGTAAAAACTTTAAATTGTCTAATTTTTTATTTAATTTATTATACTAACTTTTGTTGTTAAAAGGTGATCGAATTATTAATTAATCGAATAATTTTTATAAATTAATAAATTCTCATAAATAAAAAATTAATAATTTTTAATTAAACTTAAAATTCTTTAATGGATAAGGACAATATCTTTCAATTATATTTCAAAATTTTTAATTTTATTTAATTTTACAACGATTTAACTCGTTTAACTTTTAGTTCTGTTTTTAAAAAATTACTTAAAACTCTTCATTTTTTGGGTTTAGTAAGACTAAGGGGGCGCTTGGTTCACATAAGGTAATGGGAATGAATATAATCATTATAATTATGATGGTTGGTTAAAATGAAGGAATGATTACCATTGCCATTGATAGTGGTTGGTTTATA
>JAOQMR010000006.1:2272338-2302976 GCA_027563865.1 Erythroxylum pelleterianum | reverse complement strand
TTTCCCTCCTTTCCAACTTAAATTAGAAATGGACCCTAGCCCAATTTCTTTACTCTTCATTTAAAAGATAAGCCAAATGGCTAAAAGCCCACTTTAATATCCTAAAGCCTTAAAACCATCTAAACACTTCCTAATTTATTCAATGAAGGATTTAGTGAAATTAGAATTGTTTATAAATTATTATTTTGTGATGTATTGTTAGTATTAAAAGAATTATTTGAATTAAGGGTCGTATGAATTTAGGTTATTGAAATTAAATGGGGGGATTATTGAATTTGAGGTTGTATTGATTTTAGAAATTAAATGAATAAGAAGGTTTGAGGATAATTGCTTTAAACATACCTATTACGAATCGGGGCCCAACAACCTTACTCAATTCTGTCTTTTTTTTTAAAATTTAAATTGTAAAAAATGACGTTTCTTTTAACAAAATATCGTAGTTTTGTATATAAGAGTCAATTCTCGGATAGATTTAAGCTTAACCAACCCGAGACCTTTTTTAGAAAGACCAGGTGTGTATATATATGTATATATATATAATATATTTGGATAATTACATTAAAAGGGTGTTTCTTAATTGTTTGAAATTTGAATTAAATTAATGTTTATTTTATTTCGAATCAAATTTTACTTGCTAATCTTAATTAAAATATATGATAAAATTTTTATTTATTTAAGTATCTCATGTTGGTGCATATATAGTTTGTATTTTTTGATAACAATTGAATATATAATTATTATTTACAATTATATATTAAGTAAATTGTTAGATATATTTAATATATAATTACTTAATATATTTAATATAATATATAATTGTAAATAATAATTAAATAAATTGTTAGATATATTTTTTGCCCCCTAGGGGTGGTCGAGTTGGTAGAGTAGAGGGGCATGAGGACAAAAGATCCTATGTTCAATTCCCCCTACTTACGCTTTCTTGATCAAGCTTGTCGTATAGAGCATATCTAGTGTGGAGTACCCGGTTGAAGTGATTTGCAGGCTATTGCATCATCCTGGAGGTTTATCCAGTACACATCCAAAGGGTAGTAGCTACGAGTTCCTCCGTTTCAAAAAAAATATTTTTTAAATAAATTATTTAACAAATTAATGAATCAAATTTAAGTAATAAGTTAAAAATTGTAAAGATTATTCGTTCTGTAATTACTGTAGAAGAGTAGCAGTTATAGTCGAACGTAGTTAGCTTACTGTCGAGGAGTAGTTAGTTTGTTAGTTGGGTAACTAATTTTTCGTTTTGTACAGACGTCATTTAAGCTTCAATTGAGCTACGTCAACATAATAAGAAATATAGAGTGAGAAACCATTTTTCTCTCACTAAACAACTCTCTGTTATATTCTTCATATGGTATCAGAGCCATAGTAACTGTTCCGAAACGTAGATTTGAGACGTCAAAACTTTGATCGGAGAGCAGTTTTCAAGAATTAAAGCTTCAAGATGACAACGATCTCGAAGAAAGATTCTGATAATCCGGGCGCTAGTCTCGTCACTACTCCTCTAAATGGATTCAACTACAAAACATGGAGCACTTCTATGAAGAAAGCTCTTGCAGCTAAACCCAAACTCGGTTATATAACTGGCAAGATTCAGATTCCAGCTGAGGATGTGACAGATTACGAGGATTTATGAGTGCCAATGCCATGATGGAATCTTGGATTTTAAACTCATTGACCAAGGATTTGCATGATGCGTTTCTCTACGTGTCTTCTGCCAAGGACCTATGGGATAAACTCGCAAATCATTTTGGTGATTCTACAGGACCTCAAGAATATCAAATCCGAAGAGAAATTGGAAGCATTTCACAAGGTAACTCCAGCCTTTCCATGTATTTCACGAAACTATGCAAACTGTGGGATGAACTACAGTGTATCATACCTGTTCCACAATGTATCTGTGGTTGTTGCACTTGTGACGTTTCTGGTAAGATCATGAAACTTAATGACAATGCAAAAATTATTCAGTTCCTAATGGGACTGAATGACTCTTATAGCCATGTCAAGAACCAGATTCTCATGATGGATTCCTATCCTAATATCGATAAAGTGTATTCAATGCTGATGAATGCGGATAGGCAAAAGCAGGATTCGGATTCCTTTGGGGAGGCAACAGAAGGGAATGCATTTGTGGTTGGCTCAGGGACAATAAAGACTTCTAATTCAGGAAAAGGGAATGGCAAGAAAAGGACTGGAAAGCCGATAAAGAGGATAAGAAATGTTCGTTTTGCAAAATGGATGGACACACTAAGGATACCTGTTTTAAGTTACATGGCTATCTCGAGTGGTATGTTGATCTTAAAAACCAACAGAAGAAAACTAGTGGTAAAGCAGGCAAGATTAACTTAGCAGAGACACCTTTGGAGGACAGTGAAGACGATACTAGAGGATTAAGCATGAGGGCAATCATTCAACAGGAACTATCAAAATTGATGAAAGAACAAACGCAGGTGTCGACCATGGAGAAAGTGAACTTCGGTGCAGAATTTGCAGGTAATATTTCTGCCCTTGAAAAGAAAATAGGCAATCAAGGTATACAGAACTCGTGTTGGATAGTGGATACTGGGCTAGCATACATATTTCAGGCAACGCTTGCTTGTTTAATAAGCTAGTTCCGGCAAAGAAGGCATCTACAGTTAGTTTACCAGACGGATCGATCAAGAGGGTTAGCATGGTGGGAGAAATAAGACTTAGCAAGGATGTTGTATTGACACATGTTTTTTATGTATCGAGTTTCAAGTATAACCTGTTATCTGTGAACAGAATCTTGCAACATGGAGATGGAGTTTTCACATTTTATCCCTCCTTCTGTGTTTTACAGGACCAGAAATTTAAGAACGTCTTGGCTGTGGGCAGAGCTGTTGGTCATCTGTATTGAATACTACTTTGGTTTTTTTAATCGAGATACAGATCGAGTTGTTGATTGTTGTTTGAATAAGGATACGGAATTTGTAGATAGAGTTAATGGTGTTGACTCTACTGCATTGTGGCATCAACGGTTGGGGCACCCCTCCTTTAACATTGTACACAAATTTCCTTTTGTTAATAAAAGATTGAGTGATTCAGATATTGTGTGTGATGTATGTGCGAAGGCTAAATAATCTCAACTACCATTTCCCATTAGTGAAAGTCATAGTGATAAACTTTTTGAATTACTTCATGTTGATGTTTGGGGTCTGTATAGAAGGCCATCTTTGACAGGGGCTTTTTATTTTCTCACCATAGTAGAAGATTGTAGTCGAATTACATGGACTTTTCTTATGCAAAATAAGGATCTAGTTGGTTCTATTTTACGCAAAATTTTTCTAATGGTGCAAACACAGTATAATTGTGTGGTTAAGGTGGTCCGAACAGATAATTGGGGTGAGTTCATAGGATATAGTTGTCAGCAAGTGTTTCTTGATCATGGTATACATCATCAACGATCTTGTGTCTATACCCCACAACATAATGGTGGAGTAGAGAGGAAGCATAGACATATTCTTCAAGTAGCACGAGCTTTATTGCACCAAGCTCACATGTCCAATAAGTTTTGGGGTGAAGCTATTCTCCACGCTACTTACTTAATCAATAATCTGCCCACTGCTACTTTAAAATGGAAGACTCCTTATGAAGTTTTGTTTGGGAAACCACCTGATCTTGGCAACTTAAGGGTCTTTGGTTGCTTGTGTTATTCCACAGATACAAAGCCCCGGGAGGATAAGTTTGTTGTTAGAGCTTCCAAGTGCCTTTTTCTAGGCTATGTTGCAGGCACGAAGGGTTACAAAGTTTATGATATTGACACAGGAAAAGTATCCATCTCTAGGGATGTTACTTTCCATGAAAGTTTGTTTCCTTGTGCAGGTCATCAGTTTATGGAGACTACTGACACAACTATACCATCACTGCCTGTATTGAGTGAAGATGTTGCAGATCAACAACTTGTTCCTCAAATTGATGACAATCAGGTGGACTATGAACTTGAAGAGCTTCGTGTGGCAATCCTAGTGCCAAATGCGCATCCAACTACGACACATCACTCACCTCCACTTCCTGAAGATCGTAGGAGCAGCCGAGCAAGAAGGGCACCATCATGGATGTCTGACTATGTGGTGAATTACACACAAGGCGCAAAACCTCGTACTTCACCTCATCTGCCCAACACGTTTCCTTTCTCTGCTCATACTAGGTTATCTGCAGTTGTTGTAGACTTCCTCTGTCATGTGAATGAAGTGAAGGAGCCTAGAAATTTTCAAGAGGCATGTCAAGATGCCAAGTGGGTTTAGGCTATAGATTCTGAATTGCAGGCGTTGGAAAATAATCATACCTGGGAGCTTACTACGTTGCCGCAAGGAAAGACAACTATTAGGAGTAAGTGGGTTTTCAAGTTGAAATATAAGCCAGATGGGACGATAGATAGGCATAAAGCTCGTCTAGTAGCCAAGGGGTATAATCAAGTTTATGGAGAAGATTACAATGATAGTTTTTCACCGGTGGCAAAGGTTGTGATAGTGCGGATTTTTCTGGCTATTGCAACAGCTAGAAGATGGGTTTTAAACCAATTGGACATCAATAACACATTTTTACATGGATATCTCAATGAAAATGTTTACATGGTACCACCAGAAGGTTATACTAAGGCATGTAAAGGACAAGCAAGTAAGCTTGTGAGGTCTTTATATGGGCTTAAACAAGCCTCACAACAGTGGAACACCGAGCTCACAGGTTTTCTTGTCAACTTTGGTTTTCAACAAAGTGTGCATCACAACTGTTTGTTTGTGTTTTGCGAGGATGATTGCTTCTTAATGCTTTTGGTGTACGTGGATGATCTACTTATCAATGTAAATTCTACTGCCACTATTACTCAGCTCAAATCCACACTTCATGAGACATTCACCATTAAAGACTTAGGGGAGGCTAAGTATTTCCTTGGTTTAGAACTCATTCGTGATCATAATGGCATTTTTCTCAACCAGAGGAAATAAGTGCTAGACTTGTTGACAGATATGGGTTTGCTTGGATCTAAGCCTAAGAGTGTGCCCTTTCCAAAGGGTGGTAATTTGCAGAGTGACAGCAGTCCTCTGTTGGAGAATCCTCAAGAGTATCAACGAATAGTTAGCCGGTTGTTGTATTTAGGATTTTCTAGACCGGATATCACTTACTGTGTACAGCAACTCAGCCAGTTTTTACAGACTCCCCGAGAGCTTCATCTTCAACACGCCATTTATGTTATGAAGTATCTCAAAAATAATCCGTCTTTGGCTCTTCATTTTCCTAAGATTTCGGATTTGTCTTTACGCGCTTATTCGGACACTGATTGGGCTATGTGCATTAAAACCAGAAAATTTTTAACTGGTTTCTGTATATTTTTGGGCAATAGTCCAATCTGTTGGAAGACCAAACGCTAGACTACTGTTTCTCGCAGCTCTGTCGAGGCAGAGTATAGAGCCATGGCTTAGGCTGTGTGCAGAGTTGCAGTGGATCAGCTATTTGCTTGCTGATTTGCGGGTTCCGGTTTCCCTTCCGATTCCTTTTCCTTGTGACAGTAAATCCGCCATCCACATCACCTGTAACCCTGTGCTCTATGAACGCACGAAACACCTAGACTTTGCTAATTAAAGCATCTCTCGAAAACATGTATTTTGCAATAGAGTTTATAATTAACTAATTATTTTAACTAAGCCACTCGAATTTTGAGTCATCATTTATTTGAAATATATAATTAATAAATTATTACATATTCGACAAATATATACAAAATATCAATTGCAAAATTTTCGAATTATAAAGAAAAAAGATTATTCACTAAGTGAACAATATCCAAGGATTTCTTTTAAAAAAATGATATTATGAACAACTGGTTTGCAAAATTTTCGAATTATAAAGAAAAAAGATTATTCACTAAGTGAACAATATCCGATGATTTCTTTTAAAAAAATGATATTATGAACAACCGGTGAAGCTATTCTTTTGTAATCACAAGTTCACGTTATAAAAACAATTCTTTATAAAAATATAAAAGAAAGGCCGGGTATATTATGACCCTCCTCTGATTCCGTAAAGCTACGAACCTTGTGCATCAGATATTAACTTTGACTTTGACTATATTTCCACAAAATTATCAGCAATTAGTTTTCAGTAATCAAAGTCATTTAACTTTATTAACAGCTAGTGAACGGCCAATGATTCCGTTTGTTTTGTAATACAATTACACAAACAGTTTTAAAAGACCATAACCTAATCAAACTTTAAACATGACTGATTTTGTATCAACTTATGAAACAAAAGGCCGTCATGTTATTTTGATCTCAGTTGATTAGGTCGTTTCAAGTTAGGATTGGACTAGATATTTCAGACTTTTAACAAAATAACTTGGCCATCACACCAGATGCCTCTAAAAAAGAACCGCCCACTTCATCAACAGTAAGTCTCACTTGCAATTTCGAACAATGCTTGGAAAAAATTGATCAACAATGATTGCCATCATGGCACGAAACTTATAATAAGCTGTTTCTATAAATTGTATAAACTCCTCACATCAATATGGAACTTCTACTAAAATGTAACACATCACACGTCTAAGTTCCATGTAGTCTCTGCAGTTAACTTCGGGGGTTGTGATCTGTCGGCCAAATTAACGGATGCAGAAATCTGTTATAGAATGTTCACCAATGTCAGAACACCATCAGGTTGAAAAGTTCTTAGAATTGTAAACTTGGAAATAAAATCCTGGAATATTTGACGATGTATCTAAACAACTGAATGACCCTTAATGATGCTTCCCCCAAATTAGTAGTTGAATGAATACATAAACTTCCTACATCTTCAACAAGAACGAAAAAGACATGTTTAACTCGTGCATAGCTAAATATAAAACAGTTGTCCACCAATCTCAAGTGTGTATAATACGTTCGGCCTTCAAATTGCCATTCATCCCATCAGGATCGAGATTTTGACAGTCAATGATCATAGAACCACACGTCAACTTCGGCTCCCACCTCTTCTGAATTCATAACAAGTACTACTATGACAACATCATTTATCTACTCTTCCTGATGCAACTAACACAAAAGTTGAATCTAACCAATTTGAAACTACTAGTCAATGAATTACCAATCCAAAATTATGATCCTTCAAACTTCATCAACATGAATCCTTCATATCCTTCACAACATCTCTTTAATAGGAGATGAACCAATAGTAAGACAATGCCCAGCCTAAAAACTCAGCTTAGGACTAGTCAGATTATCCTATTACGTAGCCAGTCTCAAACTTTTCACTGGACAAAACCAAATTTTCATTTACTAAACATAGAAAGGGAGGATATAAGAATAGAGAACCAACCTTGAAAGCTCCGTTGAACTTTGCATTCCTGGACCATTCCAAACCCAATTCCTTGCTGGAACTCTGATAGGTTCCCTTGAACACATCATCACCATAAACCCTACGAGAGACCGCGAAATCCCATGAATTCTTCGCCAAGTCATAACATGGCTCAAACGTGGTCAATCCTTGATGCACATAAGTATATTTCAGCTTGCAATTCCGTGTACCAAACGTGTAATTTGCAGACACCTTATTAGCAGAATCCAACACAAGATTCCCATCCAAAATCGTCCTGTTATCCCCTCTGTGATGAATGTAAGTAAGATTCAACGGCTTCTCCGCAACCCTCACGCTGTTCATAAACTGAAACCGAAAATCCTACACAAATACATAGAAGAAATCAATTCAACAACGACCAATTTAAACCTAACAAAGCTCAAATTCGGACAATTTAAAACCTCAATTCCAAAATTGACTGCGAATAATCCGGTCAAAACTCGAGATAGTTGAAGTCAAACATGGAGTACACAAGTTTCTCCCCAAGTTACACAACCTTAGCTTAAAAGAAAAACAAGAAACTTGACCTTCTTGGGGACGTCATAGTCGACGATGAAGAAACCGGGTTTCTCGACGGCGAGAGTGAGGCCGTTCAAGTTGGGACCATTGACAAACGTGGCGTCGGTGAGGGAGGCACGGAGCTTCACATCGCCCGCGCCGAAAGAGAAAGCAGCGACGGCGGTGGCGGCGCTCTTCTCGTTGTCGTACCGACCCTTCAAAGACGCCTTCATTTCTGTCCCAGGTTCGGACGACGAAGCAAGCGAAGCGTTTGGTTTGAGCTGCTTCGTTCTTATCGGAGTTGCTACGCTCTTTTTCCACCGCAATTAAAATAAAGAATTAAGTATATAATATTATTGACTACTAAGCAATGCAGTGGATAACGAACCGGCCTTACGTCGGATTGAAATTTAGTACGGTAGTGGATATAATTTTTGGTGATTTTTAAATTTACGAAACAGTCTATAAATGTTTTTAAAAATTGTAAAATAATTTATTTTTATATTGTACGGTTATATTGTATGCTTTATAAATTTACATTAATTATGTCTCAAAAATTATAATAATCATAATTAATATATAATAACAATAATTTTAAAATATTTCACATATAAATAATAATCATAATTAATATAAAAATAGACAATCATCATCATACGAATATAACATTAAGAACAATATAAAGTAATAAAAAATTACAATGTCATCATATAATAAATAATAATTACATCAGTATATCCAATAAAAAGAAAAAAAATAATATCCTTGACTTTCAAATTATTACAATTTACAACAAGAGTTTGTAATGAGGAAACAACCAAGTAGATGTAAAACTTAAAACAAAAACATTTACAATTACATTACATATATTGAATTTAACATATACATCAAATATAAGTAAAATTAAAAGAAGAGGAAAAACAAAAACAAAAACTTCATTCTATCGTTTATGGGAGGAGGATATACGCTATAACTGCACTGACCTCTGTTATTATTTTGTACAAAATCCTCATCATTGAGAGGGGTCTCATCATCATCATCATTTAAATTCAATCCATCAAATGACATGTTAATGCTTTCTCATCCAAGTCATCCATGTCTACCAAACCCAATTCTTGAGAAACTCAATCCACCAAAAGATCAATATTATCAAAGAAATTGGATCTGTTGAACTACTTGTGTTATTCCTAGTAAATAATAAAATTTAATTATTAGAAAATTATAAGAAATTATATCAAAATTAATAATGATAATAACGTACCTTTTCCAAAGCTTTAAATTATAATGAACGAATACCAAGTCTTAGAATTGATGAATTCAAATGTATTTCAGTTCCATTTACAGCTTGTTGCATTCACATATTGACTTAAAATCCGAATTATAAACCTTTGCAATTCTGGAGCATCACTTCCGAATTGATCCCACCAAGAAACTATAAGTAGTAAGATAACAAAAGTAGCGTTACAAACAAAATAAAGTGATAATTAATTTTCAACAAATAAGAAAAATGAAACAACAAATACTAAGAGAAAGTTTTGCTTTTTGTCGAATAACAATCGGCAATCCAAAATCCATAGAAGATAACTTGTGAAGCTCAATTTGTGAACTTATGAGATCTTGCTTTATTTCATAGCCAACAATTATTGTAATAGTGAATAGTATCCTCTAGTAACTTCTGCTTTCTTTGTAAAATCTAATTTGAAATATACATTAGGATTCAAAAATGTTTCAGCTGCAAACAACGAAGAAGAAAGTTGTCTTTCTAATCTCTCATTGATTATTGCAAGTTACGGTATGTACAAAGAAGACCTATGTTTCATATTGACCTTGATTGTTTCCTTCGCCATTTCCATGACATTAAAAAAAAACCTGCTGTTGTCTTTTCTTCACTATCAGCCAAGTAAAGCACCCTCACCAAAGGCTCAAAAACTCAGATAACAGATTGACATTAAGACCAAAATACTCTATCTTCTAGTATAATGCTAGAAACCTTCAATTTAACATTAGACCTAGCATGCTGAGATGCAACTCACTTATGACTTTTAAACATTTGTCTTAACTCTTTCTTCATCGAAACAAAAGACTGAAGTAATAAGAAATTTGTTGCAAATCTTGTCCCACTAAGACGATACAAATTCCTACCTTTAGTATATTTCTTTCTCATTAAATTCAACACTTATGCACGATTATAGATGAACTTAGTAATCTTTTTAGCTTTCTGCATAGTCTTATCAATAATAGTAAAATACCTAGGATCCGCTATATTCTCCAACATTAGGCCAATGCAATGTGTAGGATAAGGAGTCCAAAAAAATAATTATACCTATTATGTAACCTTCTTTCTGCCGCTTTATTAGCGGAATCATTGTCAATAATGAATTGAACAATGTTTTTTGACCCCACTTCTTTCACAACTTCATCAAATATCTCAAATAAAGTATCAGTATCTCTAATAAGGTCAGATGCATCAATAGACTTCAAAAACATCGAGTCATTTGTAGAATAAACCAAAAAAAATTAATAATAGGCTATTGTCTCCTATTTGTCCAATCATCACATATGATTAAACACCCAAAAGTAGCCCAATTGACTCTTCTTTTTACCAAATAACTTTTAATTTCAAAAACTAAGTAAATAAACATTTTACCTCTTAAGTTATCAATCGAAGGAGCTTTGTATCTCGAACTGTAAAAGGCTATTGCAACCACCATAAGTTGATAATAATAAGATTGAAAAGCATTAAATAATGAACCTGTATCATACCAATATCTAGCTACTGCTGTATCCGCATTATGAGTTACATCTTTTGATTATATTGCACTACGAATTGAAGGTTGGGCTCCAAGAGTTATTCGTGGTGTAAAAAAACTAGTCACCTGCCTTCTTCTTTTCCTCACATCAAGTCCAGGTGTAACATTCACTTCTTCTTGGGCTGTTACTAGGCCTAGGATGGAACACTACTACTACCACTACCACTTTCAACATTTCCACACTCTCCACGAAAACCAGCAAACGAACTTTCACTACCAATTTCAAAATTCAACATTTCCCTTCTATGTTTCTGATGTTGATATTCTTCAAAAAATGAATGCATATATCAAATATCACAAAAAGCACATAATTTCATTACACAATACGCATATCCATCTTATATAATATAACTTATTTTGTATTATTACATCATACACGATTCAATTTCATTGAACACAATTCATTATAAGTCAAAAACTAAGAATTCAATTATTCATCATACATAATTACATAAAAACATACATAAATAATTTCAATTTCCAACAAATTCGATCAATTCCAATTCAAGCATCCCAAAACATGCATAAACAATTTCCATTTCCAACAATTTCATTTCTAACATTTTCCAACAATTTCAATTCAACCATTACAAAACATACATAAACAATTTCTACTTCCATCAATTTTCACTTTTAACAATTTCCAATAATTCCATTTCTAACAATTTCGAGCAAGTTCAATTCAATGTTTCAAACATCACAAAACATATATAAATAATTTTCATTTCAAACAATCATTGTCACAAAACATACATAACCAATTTTCATTTCCAACAATTTTGAACAATTTCAATTCAAACATCACAAACATAAGTAAACAATTTCCATTTCCAACAATCACAAAATATACATAAACAATTTTCATTTCTAACAAATTTCAACAATTTCTATTTCCAATAATCACAAAACATACATAAATAATTTTCATTTTTAACAAATTTCAACAATTTCTATTTCCAATAATCACAAAACATACATAAAACAATTTTCATTTTCAACAATCACAAAACATACACAAACTATTTCTATTTCGAACAATTTCAACAATTTCCATTTCCAATAATCACAAAACATACATAAAACAAATTTCATTTCCAATAATGACAAAACATACATAAACAATTTCCATTTCAAATAATCACAAAATATACATAAAACAATTTTCAGTTCCATCAATTACAAAACATAGATAAACAAATTCTATTCTAACATTTTTCACCAATTTCCATTTCTAATAATCACAAAACATACTTAAAATAATTTACATTTACAATAATCACAAAACATACATAAAATTTTTTTCATTTCCAACAATTTTCAACATTTTATATTTCCAATAATCACAAAACATACACAAACAATTTCCATTTCTAACAATTTCCAACAATTTCAATTCAACCATTTCAAAACATACATAAACAAATTTTGTTTCTAACAATTTAGAAATTTGCAGTCAATATTTAATACTTTTAATAAACTTGTAACAATTATATAGTTAATACATTAATTATGTAATTTAAAATATCTGATAAGTTGATAATTGAAAGTCAAATCATAGATTCAATCTATCTTATCATCATCATCGTCATCATATCTCGAAGTCCCGCAATGAAGCATGGTCTGGGAGGGCTTGATAGTACGCAGCCTTATCCTTACATTGTAGAGAGGCTGTTTCCAGTAGGCCCACATGCATATGTGACAAGATAATAGTGATGTAGGTTAAAAAAATAAATATGTAAAGACTAGTAGTAAATCCATAGATATACCTAATGGTGACCATAATTTGCTATTACCTTTCGCCTTGCAAAGACCAGCTTGTCTCGTTGCTAGTTGCGCTATGAGTCTTCCTTGATCAGTGCCCTGAGAATGCGACAATCCTACGTTTTGTAGACGTCCATCGTAGGAATCTTCCCCCCACGTCGTGTGTATATATATATATATATAATTTTAAATAATAATATCAATAATAAATAAGAATAAGAATAATAATAATAATGATAATGATAATAATAATTATTATAAATAAAATAAAAATACTAATAGTAATAATAAAGATAAATATAAATATAATAATAATAATAATAAATATAATAATAATAATAATAAGAAGAAGAAGAAGAAGAAGAAGAAAGAGAATAAGGATAATAATAATATAAAATAATAAAGAAAACTATTATTATTATTAATAATACAAATAGAAAAGAATCACAAAGATTACAGAATCCTAATTAACGGGCGGTGTAATAATAAAGATGGCAGAGATACGGTACTCACAGCAGAGTTCTCACCCGATGTCAGGATGTCAGGATGCTCGATACTGCTGAATTGTCAGTCGATGATGTGTCAGATCGTCTGCTCCTTTTGTTGGCTTATGCTCCGCCGCCGGCAACAGCGATACTATCTGCAGCTCTGAACTTCGACTACCGCAAGGTATACTACTAGAAAAGGCGATCTTTGGAAGGATATGGGTTTATTAACGTGCACAGGTAGAGAAACTTACATTGCCATTTTACAAGATCAATGCAAACAAAAAGAAAGAAACTTATAGCGTCACTTACCGTATCACCGGCGGATGAACCAAAATACATACCAGACAAGCTTATCTCGAAGGTTACTTATGCGAAAGCCAAAAGACACACTGCTACCAGACAAATTTATTACTTCAAAAGATGTCAGTGATAAAAATATGGTACACACCAAAGATTCTGCATCCTCCAAATTGGATATTAACTCAGAAACTTTCTGTTTCTTTTGCTTTGTTCAATGGCAAAATCCTAAGGTTTAAACTTAATCATTTTTTTAATAACCCATAAAAAAGTTGCATGAAACTAAGCCTAGTCCAACTCTATCTTCTCACAAACCTCGTCCAGGGCATAAACAAGATCCCAAGAATTCCTAACATCGAGTGCTCCTAAAACTATAAATGCCACATTGTCTAGAAACATGTAAGAAGATGCCTGAGAACATACCAGACTTAAAGTTGTTGTGCCAAGTAGAAGTAGATACAGTTTACTAACTATTACGAGCCCTCCCAATATAATCTGAAGCCATCCTATAATGCTCGCTAACGTTGGCTTGCTTGGAACTTGCTCATTCGTTCAACTTGTTACTGCCTTTTGAACCGCTGTTGGCCTGGAATGAGTTACAAGAAGTGGAGATCCTGAACTCACCTAGTCCGCTTCCTGACCTGCCGACCTTCCCACGGGAACCTCCACAAAACTTCACTAGTTCCCTAATTAAACATAAATGGTCCTTAACGATTTTCTAATAGATCGTGTTAAAAAATTTTCAGGCCTCTCATGTATGCTTACAAAATACATATACGTGCATGAATGCATAAATGTAAGAATCAAACTATTTAATTTGTAGGTCCCCGCAAATAATTCTGAAGCTTGAAGATCTTCCATTGCTTGGGAAATCGTTAGATGACAAAATCTCGAGTTTGTTTGATATTTGATGACCAAACCTCTTAGATCTGAAAAACTCTTGCATTCCCCTTAGTGTTCTTAAAACCTCAACTTCAGCACTGAATATTGCTTTCACCGGCCGATGATCAGACAGTTTTGATTCCCCCCTTGCGTATTGATGTTGTTTTAGTCCTTCCCCGTACCAAAGTATCCGATCATACTTGCATACATCAATCTATCTAACCTTGGTAAACTCATATTTCTTCACCTTCCTACCAATAACTCTAAAATATAAGAAAGAGTTATTAAAAAAATTAATCATAATTAAAATGTGTTACTCAATGCATATAATGTTTACTTTTTTGTAAATTTATAATTTTATTAGGCAACAAACAAAGTCGATGCTAATCATGTTTTACTAAATTTTGTTTAGATTCTTGTTTTTTTATTAAGTTTTAAGTATAATATTTTAAATGGCTTAAACTTCATAACTTAATTGTAAAAGTAATTGTATTAAATATTTTAATTTTTAATCATGTAAATAAAGATGTAATTGTCTTATAAATATAATATAAGATATAAATTTCAATATGCCACATTATTTAGCATGCCAATTTTTAAAAAATTATGTCAACTCTAAAGTCTAAATTAGTAATCTTATGTAGAGACAGTAGCATATTGGATGACAAAAAATTGTAAGAAAAACTTAGTGCATTGCCGACTGAATTAAATAACCGGTACTCTTTCCAATTTCCATGAATGAAAGCAAACAACTTTAATGAATCGATTTCCATTTTCCAGTTCCACTCCACACAAGAAGCAACACAAATACGCAATAACAAATTAACAAATTCCATTCTCAATTCACAAAATACACCAACAATTCCATTCACAAATTACAAAAAATACATAAAGTCATAAACACAAATCCAATTATTTCAGAATTCAACAACAATTTCAACAGGTCGAGTCAAGTTGGAAATAGATATGGATATATTTCAAATATGGTGTGGAGGAGGAGACCTGAGACTCCAAGAGTGGTGGGTGGGCTGATGGGGCGTCGGTGTGGTGTGTGGTGGCCGAGAGAGAGAGTAAGATGTGTGAGTTTGTGAGAGGGAAATAAAAAAGTGGGAGAATGAGAGAGTAGGGGGAGGGAGGGCCGCTGATGGTGGGGTTGTGACATTGTCGGAGAAGAGAAAGGGCCACCGAAGTTTGAATGAGAGAGAGTGAGTGAGACGTGAGAGAAAATAATTGTGGGAGAGAGAGAAAGAAGAGTGTCGGTGTTGGGTATTGGAGTGAGAAGGAGGTGTTTAAATATTTTTTTTGCAACTTAATCCTCCAATTTTGTAAAACTTACAGTATTGGTCGGTACACGACCGGTACTAAGCCAAAAATGTTGGTTTCAATTGGTGTTTACTCCCAGTACAGACCTCCTCTGCCTCATACCAGCCAGTATTGACCGATATGAAACGAAATTCAATATACTACTACTAAGTAATGGATTAATGATATAATTTTTCGATTAATTAGTTTAAGGTTATATATATCTCAAACTCCTCCAATAATAACAACACCTACTAGAAATTAGGGATGGCAATTCGGCCTAGGCCCGGGTTGATCGGACCTGTGTCCAGGCTTGACCCAGCCTATGACTTGACTAAGAGCCACAAAACGACATCTTTATGTCAAAAACATCATCATTTTTTATTTTTTAAAATTTTAGTAAATTGGGCTGGGTCAACCTGGCCAGCCCTAAGTTTGTCGAGTTGGGGGTGGCAGCCCTTAGTTAGGCAAGGCAATGGTCCAAAAAGCCCATAGGTTGACCAGGCCCGACTCGACCCATTGCCAAGCCTACTAGAAATTTCATTGACATGGGATTTGAAGAGGTTCAGTAGTATACAACCTTATCCCTAACTAATATAGATTTTGTTTTCAAATATCTCAAGCTCCTGTAGTTTAATATTTTTATTCAAATTAATTTTAAAATTTTAAAATTATAATTTATACTTCTTTAAAAATATTATTATAATATCACCTAACCGATTAAAAATACTGATATAAATAATTGAAATATGGTCCTTAAATGTTTACGAAATTAAAAATGATACCTAAGATATTATGTGACTAAAATAACAATAAATATAAGATTAAGTCGATATTGTCATATTTAGTATCTAAATAATTTCGACTAATTTTTAAGTATTATTCTCAACGTTAATATTTATGATTTATATAATAATGTCTCAAATTATTATTACTAAATTTTTTTATGATTTTGCAATTAAGGACCTAAAAAGTATAATGTTGAAATTATAAGATTTTTATCAGATAATTATATTTTAACATTTATCATTAATTAATAAAAGGGTGTGTGTGTGTGTGTGTGTGTAACGATTGTTTTGACTAATCAATTATGGATGAGCTGATAATTCATTCCAATTCGCTTTGACTAATTGAGTATATTCTCCACATTCATAGGAATGCATCCATATTTTTGCTTTATGAATATGATATTTTCTGGGCATTTCTATACACACACACACACACACACATAACCCTCGTAATTTTATTGCAAAATTTTAAAATATTTTTATTATTTTACAATACCTCTATCTTGTAATATTAGAAATTAGAATTAACTTTTATTAAGTTATCTTTGCAATATTTTGGTTTTTGCTATGATTTCCCTATTTTCATTTTAAAATTCAATAAAAATATTTGTAATTGAATTTTATTTTTAAATTTGGTGTATTCCTTTTTATTGATTTATAAAAATATTTAATCTCTTATTTTTGAGTCTCTTATTAACTAGTACATATCATTTCATTATTTAATATTAATTACTAATAACAATTTATGAATAATATAACTAATACATATTATTTAATTATTTTTATTAATTAGTAATAACATTTTATGACTAATATAACTAACATTAATTAGTTAATTTATAATTATTTAAATATTTAAAATAATTAAAAGAGTTTGATTAATAAGCTATTGTGCACTTTTTAAAGGGTGGTTGCATCTAGGCTAGCCTTTTAGTTGTTTTTGCACCTTTGCCTCTCTTTATCACAGATATATGGTTTATCGGTGCTACAAAATGTACATATACATAACGAAATTATAGTTGATCAAAATGAAATTAAAACTAATGAACAAAACTATTGGGGATAGCACACAAACTATAATCTTGGAAGCTAAAAAGAACCTCGATAACATTTAAGAAGAGCTCTTTAGGGCACCACAAGATGAGTAGCTCAAGAGTGGAGAAGTTGATGCCTTGGATCACAACACTAAAATGCTAGAAATCAAGAATTTCTTTATGAGACAAAAGGTAAGGGCAATTTGGTTGAAAGATGGGACAAAAGCATTGAGTTATTTCACAGGGCTATATTGGAAGAATTCGAGTCCTCTGTCCAAAACAATATCGTCCAACCCTGTCTAATATCTAAAAGGACATATTCAATCGTTGGACAGCCTCTAAATTCATTTTCAATGCTCAAAATGACGTCATTTTGAGGATTAGACATAGTTATTTTGGACAAAGAATCTAAACTGATATTGGAAGGGATGACAATTGGTTGGCTCATGGCCCTAAATTTAGGTGGTTTTAATAGGCCAATTTATGAGCTAAATCACATCCATACCGATCTGATGCCTAATTTTTCTAAATAAAACAACAATGTTTTGCTTAGAAGAGTTAGGCCTTGGGCATGTCTAGGCCTGAGTAACCCAGGTTTAGACTTAATTAAAAAAACATAATTTTATACATTTAATTTTAAAAAAAATTAACGAGAACAGCCATAGGCTGGCCATTGCCATCTCTAAAGGAGAAATATACCAAAATAACCACCTTGAAGGATGAAAATGGTAAAACTCTAATCCTTAAAGAGGCATTATAGGAAGAGGCTTACAATTTCTTCACAAAGACAATTGGTACAGGTCAATATCTTCATCCAATGTTAGTCAGGTGAAGAGGTCATTAATTTGCCAAATTTCCACTAAATTAGTAAAAACCTAATTAAAACTTTTGATGCTGATGATGTGAAGAGAGCTCTATTTTCCTTGCATCTTCAGAAAGCTCACACCCAGATGGCTATAATGCCTAATTCTTTCATCAATTTGGAGCCATACCATTTGCTTGATTGAAGCATTTATTAAATTCTTCAAAAAGGTAAGCATGTTGAAAGAGATAAATAAGACATACATTTGCTTGATATCTGAGGTAAAAGCCTTAAACTTTACCAAGGATTATAGGCCTATATTATGTTTCAAGTCACTCATTAATGCACTGAAGCTAGTAACTGAACAAGTAGCTGATGGCTCTTAAGGTGCTTTTATAAGATGAAGATCAATTAGAAACAACATTCTTTTGCTGCAAGAACTATTCAAATGATATAACATGTATAATACAATTAAAAATTACACTATTAAGGTTGATTTCTGGATCATAACTTTCTATTAACATTATATGCATTTGGAATTCATGATCCATTCATCAATTGGATTATTCATTTGTAAGACAATTTAATGGATCGATTGATTTTGTCATACCTGTATCCATAATAGTTTTGTAAGGATTTATTCCCTCTTTTCTTCTTTCCTTGATTTGTTTCTTCAATGGTTCACCTTTTATAAGTTTCTAAAACTTATATATGTATCAACAACCCAACCAACATGTTGTTTGGTATTTAAAAGAGAGAGGGAAAGGGTTTTTGACCTATTTGTGATCCCTTTATTTAATACCCAATAACCATCACCATGGGTTCTGTTCATGGGACTCAAACTATAAGTCACATGGGCCATTAAATATTCTAACAATTTCCCACTTGACCTATGTTATGACTTGGTGATTCAACAATAAAACTTTAAGTGCATATGATACATGGCATCGATCAAGTCATCCTTAATTGAATTAAGATGATGGGATCATGGCGGTCACAAGTTATACAACATGACTCCTTCCATGTATCACTTAATCAACTCAACTCAACAAACTTTAAGTGGGTAATTTTGTAATTGTTATCTCACAAAAAAAATATTGTATACAACATAATATGGATAACAAGTAAGTGAGCAAAAACATATCACTGTAATTAAATTCATAAATGTCATAGAAATTTAAGCAAAACATTTATATGTATATATACATGTTAGAACTCTAAGCTAATAAGGACTTATCTATAAGGCCCATCTATTCAACATGACCAATAAATGTTTTGGGTAGTAAGCCTTTAGTTAACAGATCCGCTATCATGAGATTGGTACCAATATGCTCAATTGACGCTTTATGTTTTCGCACTTCTTCTTTCAGAGACAATTACTTTAAATCCATGTATTTCACACCTTTTGAATACTTGTCATTCTTAGAGAAGAAAACGATTGCGAAATTATCACAATAAATTCTTAACGGTCTATTAATACTGTCGACAATACTAAGACCTAAGATAAAGTTCTGCAACCACAATCCATGAACCATGGCCTCAAAGCACGTCACAAATTCAGCCTCCATAGTGGAAGTAGCAATGACGGACTACTGTCCACTTTTTCACGAAACTGCTCCTCCAGCTAATAGGAACATATAACCAAATGTAGATTTCCGTGAGTCTACACAACCGACATAGTCTAAATCTAAGTAACCAATCACTTCGAGATGAGTTGATTTTCTATATGTGAGCATATAGTCCATTGTGCCTTGTAAATATCTAAGAACTTTCTTTGCAGCTTTCTAGTAGTCCATTCCAGGATTGCTTTGATATTGGTATAGCATTCCGACAGTAAAACTGATATCTGGACGAGTGCATGTTTGAGTATACATTAATCTCTCAACTACTGACACATAAGGAATATACTCCATTTCCTTACGTTCCAAATAGTTTCATGGACATTGCATTTGAATAAATTTGTCCCATTTCTGAATTGGAACTATCCCTGCGAAACATTTTTCCATTTGAAATCTTTTTAATACTTTCTTGATATAACCTTTCCAAGACAATCCTAATAATCCTTGTAATATATCATGAAAGAATTCAATTCCTATCACATAGGATGCCTCACCTATATCTTTCATTTCAAAATTATTAGAGAAAAAATTCTTTACATCATGGAACAAAACCATATTATTAACAGCAAGAAAGATATCATCAACATATATGACTAATATAATGAATTTGCTTCCACTAACCTTCATATAGATACACCGATCAACAGTGTTCTTTGTAAAACCATAAGACGTAATGTTGTCATTAAACTTAAGACACTATTGTTGGAAAGCTTGCTTCAGTCCATATATTGACTTCTTTAATTTACACACTAATCGTTCCTTTCTTGTGCTCACGAAACCTTCCGGTTGATCTACATAAACTTCTTCTTCCAAGTCACCATTTAGAAAAGTGGTTTTTACACCCATTTGTAAATTATAATGAGCCACTAGTTCTATAACAGTTCTTAAAGAGCCCTTCCTTAAAACTGGAGAGAAGGTCCCTTTATAGTCAATACCATCCTTTTGAGTGTAACTTTTGGCAACAAGTATGACTTTATACCTTTCAATGTTGCCTTGTTAGTCACGTTTGGTCTTAAAGACTCATTTATAACTCACTTGCTTCGCACCTTCCAACAACTTAACTAATCCCCAGACATTGTTGTCATCCATTGATTTTAACTCTTCGTTCATAGTATTGAATCATTTTTCAAAATTGCTACATTCTATGGCTTGTTTGAATGAGACTGGATCCTGATCAATGCTCAAGTCACATTCATGTTCAAATGAGTAAACTTCATAGTCACTCGAAATAGATGATCTTCTCTGCCTTACAAACCTTCGTAATGTTACTTCTTATAGCATCACTTGATTATTTGTAACTTGAACATCATTAGTTGGTTCTTCATTAATATGTTCAATTTGTGGTATTGGAACATTAATTTGTTGTTCCGGTATATTACGTATTTGTGATGTAATAAGAGGAATAACAACTATGGGATCCCATTTGATGTAGTAGTTTCTACTTGACTCTAATGAATATCTACTTTTTGCGATTCTCCACTCCCACTAATTGGACCATTCTCAACAAACCGAGCGTTACTAGACTCAGCTATTCTCGTACTATGATTAGGACAATAAAATATATACCCCTTTGACTTTTGGGATAGCCGATGAAATAACCATTAACAATTCTCGCATCATGCTTCTTTTCATGTGGATTATACAACCTTACTTCTATCGGATAACCCCAAAAGTGAAGGTGCCGTAAAGTCGGTTTCCTTCCTATTCACAGTTCATAAGGTGTCTTAGGAACTGCTTTATTAGGAATCCTATTAAGCAGATACGCAACAGTCTTTAGTGCATGCATCCACAATGATAAAGGTAAAGTACTATAACTTAAAATACTCCTAACCATATCCATAAGAGTACAATTCCGCCTTTCAGCTACACCATTTTGTTATGGTGTACCAAGCATTGTGTATTGCGCACATATACCTCGACTTGCAAGAAACTTTGCAAATGGACTTGGACATTGTCCACTTTCATCAAATCTTCCATAATATTCACCATTGTTTATTAGATCCAGGTGATACCCAGTGTGAAAGATCAATCTGTACATCCTAATGCCCTCTATTCGTGCCTTCATTTTGTTCCCCATATATAAGAATTTTTCAACATAATATAATATTATTTTGTGCCTTCATTTTGTGTCATATTATATTTTAATTGGTGACTAACAAACTATTATAAATTACCATAATGTTATGTAGCACATTCAACATATAATAAGAAAATGTAATTCCAAGCATGGCATAATATAAATGGTCAAAGTACCAATTAAAATATAATATGACACAAAATTATATTATGCATAGCAAACATATGCCCAACTTTTATGCATATAAATCTAAATCAATTAATTGATTACTTCATTAATTAATTTGTATTATCAATTAATTAATGAATTATGAGTTATGACCCAAAATTAAAAATACCTTAAGTAGGACCAATATTTAAACCCATAATTTTTTAAAAAATTAAAAATAATATATGTATATATATACTTGACAGGCGCGTGTATTGATGATCTTTTCTTTCAAGTGAGGCGTGTGCAACCCAACGATAAACGCTGAGTTCGTTTCATCATTTTTTCAAAATCTTCTTTCTTCTTTCTTTCATGGATTCTCCTGCAATTTCTTCCCCGAATCCTCTCTTGACTTGAGCCAACAATAACGCCATCCACCATTGTCTTCTTCAGTGGTCAATACACGACACAAACTTATGGAGTTTCTCACTCTAATCCGTAATAGTTGAGGTTCGTTTCTTTTCTTTTAAACAATCCATATTTATCCCTATGCCCATTGCATATCAACACCGAAAGTTCATATAAAGACTAGCCCTTTCGTTTTCGTTTCTAGAACTTTTAAACAATCCATTCATCCATATTTTGTTTTGATTAAACATTACGAATGAAGTTCAATTAACATCCGAAAATAACAACAAGAAATTGTTGTTTGTGTTTCTATGTTTATTTCGTATACGAAGAAAACAATGCCATGAAAAATACAGAATAAGTCAACACTCAATTCATACAAAAACAAACAAAAAAACAATCATATATAAACGATACATGGTAGAAAACAAATCATGCAACACCGTGACTCTGATACCAATTATAAAACAATTTAATGGATCGATTGATTTTGCCGTACCTGTATCCATGATAGTTTTTGTGAGGATTTATTCCCTCTCTTCTTCTTTCCTTGATTTGTTTCTTCAATGGTTCAGATAACCTTTCATAAGTTTTTAAAACTTTTATATATATATATATATATCAACAACCAACCAAAATATTGTTTCGTATTTAAAAGAGAGAGGAAAAGGGTCTTTGACCCATTTGAGATCTCTTTATTTAATACCTAATAACCATCATCTTTAGTTTTTTATGGGACTCAAACTATAAATCACACGGGCCATTAAATATTCTAACATCTTTGTGTCAATTATGCCATTAAGGTTGATTTCTGGATCATAACTTTCTATTAAGGTTATAGGCATTCGGTACAAACTTGCATATCACTGTACAAATATTAGTAATTAAATATTTCTATAAAAGCGTAAATAAAAATTTAAAATAAAACCGAAAATTCCTTATTGAAGATCATAATATTATTAACTGCGGCACATATTCATATAATTGATAAGTAATATTTGAATTAAAACTGAATTTAACTTATGGCATAATTAAATTGAAGCTTTCGTATAAAAATCATCACGCATATTATTTTCAAGTAATCTAAACATAAAAATATTTATTAAATAAATCAAATTATAAGTGTGAAGTTAATAATTTTTAACTTACTATTAAAATTAATTCAATCTCGACAGAAAAGACCCAACCTTGAAGAGGCCCCGTGTAGTTTGCTCCGCCTTTAGAGATGACAACATGCCCAAGCCAGGCCGAAGTTAACTAGCCTTAGGTTTAGTCTACCCTAGCCTGATAAGACCCGAATGTCATTTTTGCATTTTAAATTAAAATAAAGTTTGGGTTGATCCGCCCTCAAGGGGTGTGGCTCGATGTTTGAGAGCGAGACTTGATTTCGGTTAGGTCTCAGGTTCGATTCCCTGCTAGCCCCTCTTGTAAGTAGGGTGTTCAAAAAAAAAAGTTTAGGTTAATCCCAGTCTAGCTTATGCTTAAGTCAGGCGGCCTAATCGAACTCAAGCTCTAACCCGCTGCCTTGTACTCAGTAGTGGCTCATTGCCATCCTTACTTGCTCTAGCCCATTGGGCTTTGTTAAGACCGAAACAGAATTTGTTCGGCTGCATTCGTTTGGTCCAGTAGGCTTATGCCATTTTTCAATCGCTAATTAGTTAAGTAACGGACAAAATCAAGTTCAACGGCTGCGAACTTACCATTTACGTCCAAAGCGAAGCAGGTGCAATTTCAATTAGGACTAGGAAATAAAAACCACCCGCGTTGGCGCCAAAATTGCATTGGCGCGAGACACGGTTTTCTTCCCTCTCCTCACATTTCACTCTTTTAAACACTCACACTAGCTAAAGCTTCGGGCGGGCGCTCGCGACGGTGTAGATCTGCACTTCTCGGTGAATTTGGCCCTTAGATCTGAAAAATACTGGTAAATGTTCCGCTCACTCTTCACTTTTCTTTGATTGTTCACTGGACTCTGTTTACTTGTCGGCAGCATTGGTTAGATCCAAATTGTGCTTATAGATATAGTTTGTAATTTGTACTCAAGAATGATTTGATGTTGCTCCTTTTGTAATAGAAAAATCTTGACGTGATGATTTAGCTCGATCTGTTAATGATAGTTCTTGATTTCCAATTTTATGCTCTGCTTGTCAGAACCCCAACCCTAAATTTGAAACTTATTGCTTTGTCATCTATGTTTATGTTTTACCATATCTGTCGGCGAAGGCACATTGTGCTTCTCTCAAGGTCAAATGTTTAATTATTGCAGGTCCAACATTTAGGTATCGCAATATTTTTTATTCGATGGAGTTAAGAAGCTGTAGTCTTTTGCACTTTGTCCAAGCTATTAAGAAGAATGGTTCTGAAGTAAAAGTTTTGAACGTGTTTCGTGGAAAGCCGGCACTTAAGTTCAAAAAGCTTGAAGATATATATGGAGTTGGATATAGTGAAAATTGTGATTTGGTTCCAGTTTTTAGGCCAAAACTTGAGTTTGTAGATATGGAAATGGACTCTGAGAGGACAATGGTTAAGAGTCCCTGTATGCTTGCAGAAGAGAAAACAACCAAAGGTGGAAGTGAAACAGTGGAGTATTGTAGCATTGGTGGTGTTGCTCGACTGGAAGATGAGCTAGATGATCTTGAATATGGTACCATGACACTGAAACAAATTAAAGAAAGCTGCAAATCACAAAAAAGAAAACATTCAAGATGCCCTGATTCAACGGGAGAAGACAGTGGATCTTTCTTCCTTGTGAAAAAAGAACTCTCTAGTTCTCTATCTAACGAGAATGATGATGATGTAATGATGGAGCCCCTTAGTAGTTGGAAATCTCGGATTCTAAAAAATAATGCAAAGAGAAAAGGAAAAGAAATTAGTGCACGCTCTTCATCTCAAAATGCCAAATCTGTAGTGAATTCAGAAGAATTTAGCAGTGACCAAGTCATATCTCAACCCAGTGACAATGTGCAAGCACCTATCCACATTAAAGTTGAGGTTCCTGAAACTAGAATCTCAGACTGCCTAACTATGCTTGACACTGCGATCCATTCTTCTTGTGGTTTTGACAAGCCCTTCAGTTACCCCAAAGCAGTTTATGTTGGAAAGCTTGAGGATACTGATGGTTGTGCGCTGAAGGCTGGGATGCCAGTTGTATGCGGTGAAGATATTGGTAATCCTAAGTATTTTGTTTTGGAGGCTGCTTCAGTAGGGGAATCCAACGCAGATCTTGACAAAGCTAGTGATCATTCCTCTAGGACTCAAGTACCTTCTCTCTTGGGTCAAGAGCCTTTACGTTGTGTTTTGAATGAACAATGCTTTGAGTTTGTCGACGAACCTGACTTCGAATCTACTATTGTTGACAATACAGAAGTAAATACTAGCCATTCCATGAAGATATCTTCATCAGACACAAATGAAGAAGATACTGTATTACAGCATACTACTATTGACGACAGTACTGATGTAGCTCCTCCTCACGAAACCTTTTTCAGGGATGAGAATGAATGTTGTATTGTTGATGAACAAAAATCTGACTATGTAGTGCAATCTGATCTAAGCGCCTCGAGAGGGGAGACAATAACAACTAATGATGCAGAATTAACTACTGACCACGTTTTGGATCTGTCTCTATCTGAATCAGGAAAAGAGAATTTTGTCATGGACCATCTTCCTCGTGACAACTACCCTGAAAAAGTCTCTCCAACTAAGATTGTCCCTCAAGTCCATAATGTTTCCCAAAGTTTGGGCATACATAAGAAGTGGAAGACTAGAAGCAATAGCCAGGCTCAAGGGCCCCAAGTTGAGTCTGTTGATTCTCTTCAACTTATGAATGCTAGCAACATCCATGTTTCATGTCTTTCCAAAGATGGAGTTGAAGATGATGCAGCTCATTTTGAAGCCAGTACTACAAATGAAGATGATGCAGCTCATTTTGAAGTCAGTACTACAAGCAGCCCCATTAGTGATTCTGGGTCCCTTTGGTATTCACATTCATCTCCACATCCAGATGACTGCATGGTTTCGGATGTTGACAGATCTCCGTTCCCTATAGAAAGGCAATCCTCAGTATCTGCATGCTCTGATGTATCAAAAAACTACCCTAATGTGGTCCATGCCAATAGTTTCAAGCTAGTGACGCCTGCATATGGTGATGCACATCATCTTTCCGAACTGCAGCATCCTCCTGAAAAGCTTCTTTCTTCCAGGAAGGTATGTAACATCTGTCACCATGGTTGATTTGACTTCTATATATCCTTTTACTTAGTTAAGTAGTGTTTATGTTTTCAGATTATCTCTCCTACATCCCAGAAAAGACTGCGCCAGGCCATGGAGTCAAGTGAATTAGATGAGGAAGAGCATTTTCGTAAGTGCACGAGTAGGGCTATATCTAGATTTATGAACCATGCCATATCAATGCACGATCTTTGTAGGAAATAGGGTATATGATTGTGAAGGTATTTAAGCGGGAGCTTAAAGCTGGATTGAGTGTTTTTTTTCACGTGAGAATACTAGGGAATCAATCTTTTAGATGGTAATTGATAGCACCTCACCTTGGTCGAAGTGATAACTGTGAGATAACGTACAATTCCCTTGAATAGTTGTAGTTTGGTTCGAAGCACATTTTACCAAAGGTCGTTCACGGTGTCCATGTTTAAGAAAGTGGGTTTTCTGTATCCTGACTTCCAAACATATTTACTAATTGAAAGTGGTTAGCGATGCCTGATAAAACAGATGATGAGCTATACTTATGGACTCTTTGGATGATAGCACATCAAAACTATCTGTACTATACTACTATATGTTATAATCTTTTTGCACCCAAGCATCTGAAGTCGAATCTTAATGTGCCTAAATAACATGTTAACTTGTGACATTTCAGGGCATGTAAGGGAACTGTGCTACAGGAAACTAACTGAGGACAAGATTGGCAAATTTGAAGAAGCCAATCAGAACAAGAGAGAGGAAGTCAGCATCCACCCTAAGCAAGCCACCAAAAAATTAAAGAGTACAACAAATGATTTCCATCAAAAAAGCATTCTAAAAGCTCCTTATCTTTCTCGTCCTCAAGCACAGTTAAACACCGGATACAGCTCCGTTCAAAGCATTTCAGATAGTGCCATTTCATTCTCCCAGCAGCAGCTGCGTGATATTGTATCGACTGCAGCTAAACTTACAACAGAGTTGAAGTCTATGAAGGACATTGTTGAAGAAGCATTGCACCACAGGACCATTTCGGCGATATCCTCCAAATATACTGCAGATGAGGTACTGACATTAATAAAGTTGCATTTATATCAGTAAGAACTTTCCCAAAAACAAATTTTAAAACTGCTCGTTTTCCTGCACATGTCTATATTTAGCTTTACAAGTTCCTCATTTGGCAGGTGAGAAATGCTATTCAGAATGCAACACAAGTTGAAGAGAGCTCCAAAAAATGGCTTTCTATCATGTCAAGGGACTGCAACCGGTTTTGTAAAATCATGGTACGTTTTGTCCCTTTAATACTCATGGAATCGGCATAATTATGAATTAGAAGCTTCTTGTGCGTAATTTGTCTAATAGTTCACAACAATAAATACCAGCAAATGACAAGTAGAGGTTCTACTGATTCAAGAAATGCGGTTCTCAAGAAGAGGAAGATTGTCTTCGCTGATGAGGCTGGCGGAAAGCTTTGTGATGTCAGAACTTTTGAGAACGAGCTAACTGCTTCCCTGGAAAATAATACTGACAAAACGGCCGTGGTTTGATCCAATGTAGGATGCTAAATTTGCTTGCCCAATGTTTGTACGAAAAGAGTATTTAATTGTACATCTGAAAGTGCCAGATTCTTTCGAGAGAAGAGACACCCAAACTGACCTTTCTCATATTGTACCAATCATGAGGGAAAACCACAAAATTTTAAGAACATGATCGTTTTGCGATTTGGATCTTTTATTTTTTTAATTTTAAAACTATTTTAGGGTTTAATTTTTTATTGCACCCATACTTTTTGATGCTATTTTTAATTAAATTTTAAACGAAAAAATGAGCAAATAATGTAATGTGACTTAATTTGGTGTTAATTGATACAATATTTGTTATGTTTCTGTTACATAACACACAACATTAAGTCGTTTAAGAGATGTAATATTTTTTATTTTTTCTTTTAAAAAACGGAGTAACCTATATTCATTATTTTTTGAATGTGCTCGAATTGACACAATAGCTTATAAATTAGATTAATCGGATACTCTGTACTAAGCAAATTCTGTATGACAGGCTCGATTAAAAGAACGTAAATAAGGAGATTCGAGCATAGGACTTTTTGGTTCCATGTTTCTTCCATTCCACCAATATGTAATACTTGCAAATGTGGTAATTCTACTTATTTATAGGGTATTGATCTCTTCTAAATTAAGAATCAATGGTGAATGTTTATTTCACAAAGATGTATATCAATTATAAAACTGGATTACAAGACAGAAACAAGATTAAGATTAAGATTATAAAAAAAAAAAGACGAAATAGAGGAGGCTTCTTTCATTCTCCATATCCATCTTTTCGGGTAAATTCTCTGGTTGTTGTGTTCAGATTATGTTTCTCTTTACAAGAGGCTCACTGAACAATATCTCCCAAATTTCAGAGAATACATGGACGATGACTCCATAATACTGTCTGGAATTCAAGGACAAAAAGCACTGCAAAAGCTCCTCCAAGTCTTTACCCTCGTACATTTGCTTTTGTAATATCATATCTAACATAGACTTCTTAAAATCAATATATGGATTCTCAGATATTTTCACCACTGCCACACTCCCTCTCATCTTCCCTGTACCACCTGTGCTCGATGACGATGACCCTTTTCTTGTTTTCGACATCCGAGTTCTCATTCCCGACAAACTCTGCACATTATCGTTAATAGCTTTCTTCTTTGTTGGGTTGATTACTGGCTTCACTGAGTTATTGCCTTCGCCCCCTAATGAATAATCATACGAAAAGCCTTCTTCAGTCTCTTCAGTTTCGTCATTTGCTTTGGTTTCTTCAGACTCTCGAATGAAACTAAACCCGTCATCAGTAGACAAAGAACGTCTTCTTCTGATTTTGTTCTTATCCACTATGTTCTTTGTCGATGTTAGTTTAACTGGTGAAATGTGTCCTTCACTACCGTCACAAAGCAATGGACATCGTGTATGAAGGTAAGCTTGAAGTGCAAACCCGCCAATTTTCTCGCCTGAACAGTACTCCGGCGACTGTGAACGTGAACTGGAGCGATATCCCGCTTTCTTGGAACACCCTTCAGGACGCTTGAAACCAACATGTGATGATGATGATTTAGGCTTGTTGCCGCTATTCGGGGTTATTACAGAAGAGGGTATTCTCGTGGATCGACAGAACTGGAGTGAAGTTATAGCACGAGAGAGCTTGAGCTTCAGACGTATAGACATTTTCTTGTTCAGTTCTTATGGTGGTGGGTTGAAAATGGATATTCGTGTGATGATTAGAGGGAGGCGGAGAGAATTTATGTACGTAAAAGGAATAATATAAATATACATTACGCAGAGGCCGGCCACGAAAATTATAGAGTTTAATTAAATAATTAAATAGAAAATCTGGCAACAACTCCTAAGTAATTGGAATGATGACCAAATCCGAGTAATGACGCCAAGTTTCTAAAAGATGTGATTGTTTGTATTCCAAAAGACGTGTTTCACCAATTTTACTCTTAAAACGATATTATTTTGATCATTAAATAGGTTTTAACAGTTTTTGTTAGAAGTGCCTAACTCACCCCCAAATGTTAGCTCAAGAGGGAGAGGTTTGCACACTATTATAAATTCCTAAATGCCTTTATAATTGTCCGATGTGGGATTCCTGACATACCCTCCTCAGTCCAGAGCAGGACTGAATATCTGATGGACATATTGGGCAAAGGGACATAACTGGGCACCGCCTCAAACCATCGAGACAAACTAGCTCTGATACCATGTTAGAAGTGCCTAACTCACCCCCAAAAATCTATGTGAATCAAATCAAAGGCAGCAGTACTAACAGAAGAACTGATAGGAAATGGCAAATGTTTATGTCTGGACAGCTCCTACTTCTAGGTTAATATCTAAACCAGAAGATAACCCATCTAGTCCTTATTATCTCCATGTGAATGAAAATCCTACTCTAGTTCTCGTGTCTTCAGTCCTCACCGGCCCAAATTACCATCAGTGGCAACGTGCTATGAAAATGGCCCTGTTATCCAAGAATAAGTTGAGCTTTGTCGATGGCTCTATCTTGCAACCTCTGCGATCCGATCCTCTGTTTGTGCCCTGGGAGAGGTGCAACAATCTGGTGATTTCGTGGCTCATGCATTCCGTTTCTCCATC
>JAOQMR010000006.1:2211195-2228083 GCA_027563865.1 Erythroxylum pelleterianum | reverse complement strand
ATTATTCCTGTTGCAAGCATCTCTGCCACTATTCTCTCAATTTCTGTTTTTTGGTAATGGGGGTAGCGGTAAGGTCTCACTGAAATTGGTTCTGGGTTTTTTAAGGGAATTTTATGATCATGGGAGCGTTGTGGTGGCAGTCCCGCTGGTTCAGTTATGGTCATACTGAATTTGTTTAAGAGATCTCGGATTTGAGGGTGTAGGTTTGAAATTTGTGGAGTGGTTGAGTTGGACTTCGTAATTTGCAACAAAAAACCCTTTTTGATGTGTTTGAGCATCTGTTGCATCTGATATGCTGAGATGGCTTGATTTGGAGGAATTGGAGATCCCTGAAAAAATACCTGCATTTCATCTAAGTTGAATGCCATTAAAAGCTTAGAGAAATCCCACACAATAGGACCCAAGGTATGCAGCCACTGAGTTCCCAAAACGATATCATAGCCTTCTAATGGCAATATGTATAAATCAACTGTTATCGGGACTCCTTGAATTAGAATTTGAGTCTGAGTACAAATACCTAGGCTTGATAACTCTTCTCCCGAGGCTACCTGTACTTTTAAATTTTTTCTCTTTGTTGGCTCCAATCCAGCTTTTCTAGCGAACTCTTCACTTATGAAATTGTGAGTACTGCCAGAGTCTACTAGGACCATTCCATCTAGTCTGACCACCCTTCTGCAAAGCCGCATTGTTTTTGGTCCTTCAAATCCCGCAATGGCATGTAGGGATATTGCCGGAACCTCCTCAGCGGAATCCTGATCTTCTATTTCCATATCAGTGTCATCATCACTGTCCTCAAGAACTGCTTGAATTGAAAAGAGCTTCTTGCACCTATTCCCAGGGCCAAATTTATCATTACATTTAAAACAAAGTCCCAGACGTTTTCTTTCAATGAGCTCGTCCCATGTCATCCGTTTGACGGAACCAGATGCTGGACGAGATGGGGATCGAACCATTTGAGATGCTGGTCGGGTTTGTGTTGGCAGCCCCTTCCCTGAAGCTGTATTTCGCGCTTCATACAACCGGGCAAGAGCAATCGCTTCTGCTAATGTTTTTGGCCGATTGGCCTGAACATCAGTGCGAATTAATGGTGTTAACCCACTGACAAAACAGCTGACTTGTCGATCTTGCGCCAGTCACCCCACTTTGGCCAAAAGCTTCTCGAATTGCAACTGATAAGTGTGGACTGTACCCTGCTGTTGCAATTTCGAAAGCTCACCAAAGAAATCAATGAGTTGATTTGGTTCGTATCGTGCATAGAATCCATCTTTGAACTCTGCCCATGTGACCGTAGGATTCTCTTGCTTCAGTAATTGGTACCACAATTGAGCATCCCCAACCATGTGGAAGGAGGCAATGCCCACTCGATCTTCATCGGGGGTGTGATGAAATTGAAAGAATTGCTCCGCTCTACAAATCCAGCTCATGGCGTCTTCCTTTTCATCAAAACGTGGGAAATCCAATTTGACCATTTTCGGCGCATATGAAGAGGTAGCTACCGAATCGTTGGACCTAATCCTAGATTCCGGGGTTCGAGGTGCTGGTTCAGTGCGCTTCTCTTGAGAAGATTGGGTAGCCAGCTGATCCATCCTCACGTTTAATTGGGAAAAGAGTTCTTCTAATCTCTTCGCAATTCCTTCCTGTCCCACAGAAAGGGACTGAACTGTCTGCTCCAATTGGTCGACTCTCTGGTCCATCCCTGAGCTCTGATACCACTTTGGTACGAACTGCTTCTTGCTTTTAGAACCTATACTGGAACTTACAAAAGTTTAAGAAGGTAAAAATAAGAACAAGGTTTAATTGAGGAAACCAAGGCCTCTACGTTAAAGAACGTAATGATATTATTTTTTGTGATGCCTTTGGTTGCTTTATTCATGAGCTTAAATAGCAGTATTAGCTAACAGCTTAAGCTAATTACAAGGCAACAACCCAACTATTATGAAACATCTAAATAGGAAAGAATAATAACAGCAGAACTAACACAAGACTTATTCAAACATATTATTAAAGCCACGTGACATATTATCAGGGCTAACACCACTCCTTCAAGTCCTCGTGCTATGCTCACGGATGGTGACGCCGGCATTGCAGTGTTCGTTCGGGGCTAGAAAAGGTCTAGCGCACAGCCAGCCCGTGGGTATGTGGGTGGTGACGTCGGCATTGCAGTGTTCGTCCGGGGCTAGAAAAGGTCTAGCACACAGCCAGCCTGTGGGTATGTGGGTGGTGACGCCGGTATAGCAGTGTTCGCCCGGGGCTAGAAAAAGTCTAGCGCACAGCCAGCCCACCAGTGCTTGGACTGCGAAGTGTGGTGGAATGTTGCGGTCTAATTATCTCACATTGGTAATAAAAGAGACTGATGTGGGATTTATATTTTTATGGGCTCTCCCACCCTTCAAGCTAGCTTGTGGGGTTGGTTCTCTCATAGGACCTATAACAAAAAGGGAGGAGCAGAAGGTACAACCGTACAAGAGGAGATAATCAAGTGTTAAAGAGAGCTTTGAAAAGGTTTTATAGTTAGCTAGCCGGCTATTGACTTGTGAAAAAGTAAACATCTTTTGCACTTCAAGAGTCACATGGGTTTTACTTGTCAACTAAACCAAAAACCCCTAGTACCTTGCATTGACATAGAGCCAATTCACAACCATAATTACGTTGCTTAGATAATTTCTTAGGCCTTATTTAGTTGGATGCTAATTAATGGAATGTAATAAAATGAAAGGAAATAGAATGATTTATAATGGAATGGAATGTAATATAGTAAAAAGTTGTTTGGAAAGGATGAAAGGGTTTATAATGTAATGTAGTGAAATATTGTATTCTTATAATAAATACACAAGACCTCTTCTCGGTGGAGTTGCCTCTTCCTTTTATTGGCTTTGGTACTATAACCATCTTTTGTGGATTTTAAGTTGATTCTTCATTTATTGGATTGTTAATCATCCCTCTTCGACGGCTATCCTTAACCCGTATTATTGAAGAAAAAAAACATCCTCAAAAGATGGGAGAACTTTCTTGAGAACCTAAACTCAAACTTGATCAAAATCTAAGTTGAGGTATGTAAGAAATTCAAAGATTCTTTCTCTTTCCACAAACTTTTGTAACATTGCAACATCTTTCCACACTTCATTTTAAATTTTGATAATAATCCAATTTAAGCCATAAGCTTTTCATAATATTATAGTACTAAGTGATCGAATGGTTAACTTGCTTTGCGATGATGATTTTGGTTTGGATCTCATAAATTACCACATCATCTTGCATTTTTTTAATAAGTTTGATTAATAGTTTTCCAAATTTCTCTTTTAGTTAAAAAAATACAGGTTTGGCTCACTTCAAGTGTCATACAATTCCACAATTATGACATGATCATGGAGTCTTCTTCGTACCATTTTACAAATGCGGCATCTTCAGTAGAAGGTCCAGTTTCCATAAGATGGCTTAATTTGCCCTTTCATTTTAGAAGGGTTTTAACCGTTTGAGACGATCGAAGATAATTTCATCCATTTAGCCTATAAGAAGATTGTAAGTTCTGCAATTCTTCTTTTGACTGAACTAATGTCTCAGCTCCATTATTGACACTAATAATAGTAGATTGACTGTTAGATAAATACGACATTATGACACAATCAAAATAGAATTAAGTGAAGAAGAACTGAAAGAAATTTGGTAACGTATATACCCAAGATTTAAAGTAAGGTTTTTGGATTTGACACTAGAGAGGATATGATTCCTTGAACATAAACTGAAATACCTCTCTTTTTTCTTCGTATATTGAAGGGTTAATTACAAAACAAATCTTAAATTTTCTTCAATTTTTCAATTATAGCTTGAATTTTAAAAAATAGCAATAAAATGCTTAAACTTTCAATTTTTTTTCAATTATAGCTCGACGTTTGTGTCTCCCGACGTGGCAGTGTCACATATCCAGAGACTTTCATTAGTTAGACACGTCATATTATTGAAACATCGTCGTTTTACGATGATACTAAAATGAAGTTGTTTCAAGAAGATTATATCATGTCTGTCGAATATCGCTAGATGAGGGTTTTGTTCACTCCATCCTCATAAAACGAAGTCGTTTCAAGAAGATTATATCATATCTGTCGAATATCGCTCGATGAGGGTTTGGGTCACTCCATCTGATACGTTCTCCTTGACCGTGCTCGAATATCCTTATCCAAAGCCCACTCTAAGGAGGCCACCACTTTCCATAGTATTTCCGGCGCCTCCGTCAGTGCCAACACGTCGATGCCGTTCTCAACGACCCAACACCAACACGTCGACGCCGCTCTCAACGATGTTTATATATCCTTATATCTATAACAGTATGGATAGAGCTGCAACTTTTGAAAGCTCCACTACTTTTGCTTCGATTCCTCTGCAACCAATCCCAAGAAGCCTTATTGGTTCTATGAATTCGGGTCCTTTAGCCAGATCTTCGGGTGTAATCTCATGTCAAATCCACTGGAAAGAGGGAATTTGTCTTGTCCAATTGAGAGAGGACTCATGTCGGGTCCCTTGGATCGTGGGTTATTCTCAACTCTCAAGTCCTCTTAAAAGGGTAGTCCGATTAGTTTCAGAGGAGTTTTCTCATAGAGGCTTTGCTTCTAAGCGGAGATCAAGTTAGAGGTCGTTGATTAGAATTTTGCAAAGAGCAATCTCGAAAACGATATCACAAGACACAAGTCAATTGTTGTTCTAATAAAAGTTGTCGTGAAAGAACCAGATTGGATAATCAATCCAGATAAACACAACGAGAATTTGACAGTAAGTAGCATTAAGTTGAGTAGTGATGGTAGTTTGGAGGACGATGATTCTTTAGAGAGTCAAATCTGCATTGGGCTCAAGGTAAAGCAGGGGAGGATCGTGTTCATGTTGTTGTTTCCGATGAGCATGGATAGGTCTTCGTGGAGATTTATGATGGAAGATAGAAATGAAGCAAACTGTTTAATTATTTTCAAAGATTTCGTGCGTCTGGGAGGAGGAAGATCGAAAGATATGATTTAATCTTCTTATGTCGTTTTAGTATCATAATAAAACGTAGTCGTTGCAATAATCTGACGTGTCTAACTAATGAGGATTCTCTGAACACGTAGCAAAAGTTTAAGTAAGTATTTTATATTTACTTTTTAAAGTTTAGAATATAATTAAAAAATTAATGAAAGTTTTTTTTTTTTGGGTAACTAACCTAAATATACTAATGTATACATATTCATTTGTCTTATTTTTAGGAAGCAAATTCCTACACACTCAACAAAATTTTGTAGGTACTTATATGAGAATTGGCCAATCAATTTATTACTCGTTAACTCAAAAATAAAATATTCAACAATAAGTTTCAATATTAAAAGAAAAACCAATATCGATTAAGAAGAGTAGAGAAAAGGAAACTCACATTAACTTATCGACACCACAACTTTACATTCAAGATATTGTACGTACACAAGGAGAAGGATTCCAAAGCTAATCATATTCAACATAAACTCTTGCCCACAAAATTGGAAGGAGCAAGCAACAGAAAACAGAAAGCACCATCAGCTTTCTTGTTTTTTATCAACTAAATTGTTCTGTCAGGTGTTCCCACCAGGATAAGGACAACCATTGTGACCTGCAAGATACAGGATAAGACTAGCAAATGAATTGAATTACATCAGACAGATCAATCTCCTATTCAATGACAGGAAAAATGGAAGATGGGGAGAAGAACTTACTGGGATTGATCGATGAAAGAGTGGCTGTCTGTGAGAAATCACAATTCCAGGGGTTTTTACCAGAAGATTGATACAAGAGATTCATGGCATAAGAAGCATGCGAAGCTACGGTGTTCGGCTCAAAGCAAGTCCCACCCGGTTGAATTGGACTACAATCTATCCCCTGCTGCCCACAGACGTAATCAAGATTCGCCTGCAACTGAGCGTCTGATACACCAGACTTCGGCACACACCAAGCTCCTTTCTTCGGACTTGGCAATGGAGAATTTGGCAATGGAGTTACAGAAGGTTTCGGTGAAGGAGCAGTCGGAGTAGTCTTAATTAAAGAGAAAAAAAAAAAGAACACAATCAAGTTACGAAACAGAGCATTTAGGACTTAATCCTGCAATAAACAGAGTTCTGTTCTAACCTCCGTGCTCTTGGAGAGGCCAACATCGTAAGTCGAAGAGAGATCAGTCTTGAAAAGACCAAACGATCGCTCAGACATAGGTCCAGGTTTCAAATCTTCATCGTACAACGCGAAGAAATATGTGTCCACTGATTTACCAGGCATCAATGGTGTGCCAACCATTGATCGAAGGTGTGCGATCAAATTACCATTATAAGCTTTGGCATTCTCAACACTCGGCCCTACTTCGTCACCGTCTCCCTTGTACGGCCACCCAGTTTCAGCAACCACAATTTCAACATTCTTAAAGCCCATCGAGTTTATTGCGGATCGAACAGCATCAACCTGAGCATCGAACATGTTCATGTACTTAATCTGAGTGTTCCCATCAAGACGTCCTGCATTTGGTTGGAAAAGGCAAAAAGCCAGAGTCTCAGGTCTGGGGTCGCTCCGGTACGCGAAATACGGGTATGGGTTGATCTGAAAAGGTGAACCTGTCGCGTTGTTAAACTCCAGTAACCCCTTGATCAAGTCACTCAAGCTCGGGTCAAAGCTTCCAGACGACGGTGGCTCCGATTGTTTCAGCAACGTCATGGGGTGAACAGTGGACACCTTTATTTTACCACCAAGTGATGCTTCCTCGAGGGCCTTGTTGACATTTTGCATCGCCGGCAATAGGTTAGTCATTAAATTCCTATCGCCGAATATGAACACTTCGTTACCGACATTGATGAGTGAGATTTTGCTGGATGGATAAAAGGGTAAGACATTGCTGTTGATCCAGTTCTTAGCGAAGTTGGGGTCCGAGGCTAGTGCCGGAATGTCACCGTTTGCTATACCAACGGCGATTTCTATTCCGGTGTTAGCTAAAGCTTTGATAATTTCCGGGTCTGAACCGTACAGACGGACCTTTTGGATGGTGGTTGATTGGAGGAGCTTTGCGGTGGCTGACGGTTGTGGCAGGTTGTCCGCAACTTGGCCGTAGTTGATTCCTATGAACGATTGCGACTCTGCATCGAAAACAGAGAAGCCGAGACTCCATCATCATCGTCATAAACTCGAATATATGAAAATTTTCGTGTTCTGGGAAAGGGTTAAATCATGAATTTTGTTCTGTTTTTCTATCTAGAAAAACAGAAAATGATCCAATAGGCCTCAAAAACAGAGCGATATAGCAACTAAATCATAATTCTGATATGCGAACAGCTTTTGTCAGCCATTTTCAGAGCTTATTGAAGGAGAAAGACACAAGCTTTAAGATTCAAATGGAAATTACAAACTTACTAGCAGTATTCACAGTCTGGAAGAGAGAAAAGAGGAACAAATAAACACTGTAAAGGAGGACCGCCATAGCTGAGGAGATGCTCTGCTTCGCTTAAGCTTTAGTTATTTACAGGAAGATGAAACGAGAACTTTAAATAGAAAGACCCAAGGGGGGAAGGGCACAACTGAAGTATAATGATTGCCGGGGTGGCAGAAGTGGCAGTAATTCTAACTCCACGTGGAAGCTGGAAGTTCTAAAGCATAACACGACCTAAGATGAGACTGACGCACTTTGCTGTCTTTTTAACTCAAACTGACGAAAATGCCCCCTCAATTCTGACCGTTACCTTTCAAGATCAACGCCATTAATATAGGCCACGTGCTAAAACGGTACTGTTTCCAACTTTGCTTTGGCTTTTCATTGATTTTTATATTCAACGGAAACTACAATAATTACCTAATTTGTCTTTTAGGATGACTCAATTGTGATATAATTTTATATTAAACTTTATTATTAATTAGAGAAACTAATTGATTATTTGAGTTAAGTTTGTAGATTAACTAATGAATTATATTGAATATTTAATTATTCATTTAAGAATTAACATAAAAATTATTGATTTCTCCTTAGAAACAACAACTAACACTCAGCATGAATCTTGTTGATAATGAGATCTACAAATGTCCACCCCTTAAAAAGTGGTTGAGTTATTGGAGTGAAAGGATAAGAAGTTAAAAAGTTTTGTGTTGAATTCCTTTACTTACGCTCTTTCGATCAAGCTTATTATACAGGACTTATCTAATGTGAAGTATGCGGTTGATGTGATTTATAGTCTATTGTGTCAATCCAGAGACTTACCTAGTATGCATCCAAAGAGTAGTGACTGTGGATTCCTTCGTTTCAAAAAAAAAAGTCCCATAATATGCAGACACATATTTCAATTACTACAAATAAGTTATACCATATAATTTTTTAATGTTTTGTCTTTAAAATTACACACATATTTCAATTATTACATGTAAGGTTCTTAATTTTTTATTTTGAATATTTCATTTTTTGAAGTTCTGATCCATCTATGGGTTGAATTTCTCATTCAAGAATTATTTTTAATCCAATCTATAGGAATCCATAAAAAAGGTTAGTCCCTTATAAAAAAATAACAATTTTTTACATAATAGTTTTATAAAAATAATTTGATAAATATTAATGTACTTTTTTACTTAGTATTTTTCATTACTACTATTAATTTATTTATTTTTTACTATTTATTATATATATTTATCTATATTTATTTGATTTGATTTTTTTTATTCTGATTCATATGAATTATTTAGAAATAGCCTCTCTATTAATTAGAAATAGAGCTGCGTACTATTAAACCTTCTTAAAGTTTTCGTCTTACTGAAATTTTTACTTAGTATTGTTATTATTGTTATAATTTGATAAATAATAACTGATTATTTTTCTAGAGTTTCTAAAACTACTATGGAAAAACTATTTTTTTGTAAAAACAAATTAGAGGAGAGACTGATAACAGGAAGAAGAAAGGCTCGAAAACGTGAGGGTGACAACTTACTCTTCCTTACGTGTTAAGAAAGAGCATTTTAAGGCGAACATTTAAAACAACAAAAGTGAGGGTAGGGCGTATACCATAAGAAGAAAAGAGGAGAAAGTAAAGCATATTATGTATATATATTCAATTCAACCACTCTAAAGAAAAAGTGTTTGTGGGAATTTGGCATCACGATGGCTTCGGGGAAAGAGCGCTAAAGGCATCGCTGCTTTAAGGATGTGGACATAATTGATCCACAAGTAAGCATTTAATAAATAGGAAAAAGTAAAACCAATATTCATTTATAAAATAACTCTTTATAATTTAATATTCTTAAAAGACGGGAAAAGGTAGAAATTGTTTTTAACGTTTAATTAAAAAATTTAAATTCTTTTTTGTCGTTAATTAATAATATTAATAATATCACATTATACCTTAACATTTTAAAAATAATATTGATAACACCCTAAATTTTTATTTGGTTAAGTTTTTATAGCTTTTATTATAAAAGTCATAAATTTAGCCTATATTATATTGCAATTAAACAATTTAAACCTATTTGATATTAGAAATATTTTTTAAAAACTTGTTAAAGTTATAATTTTTACCTTATTATTGTTATCTCTACTATTACTTTTAACGTGTAATAAGTATTATTTTGGTAACAGGAAGTACTATTTCAATAACATTAGAATGTAACAATAATAACAACATCAATTAGAATTTTCGCTAAGGTGTAGAGTGTAAGAAGGTCTAATAATACACAGCCTTATTTTTAATCAATAACAAGGTTGTTTTCAAATGACATTAAAATGCAACTGGGTATTATTTTAATAAACATTATGAAGTAAAGTGATACCATATTAACATGTTTTCAAATTTTTTTAATTATCAATACAAAACAACATTATCTAATAGAAATTTTGCTAAGATATTATTTCTAACACTCTTCAAACTGAACAACGCAGTTGTCTTATTATTATTCTTATATGAAAAATGAAGATTCACAATTGTCACATCTATTTTATTGAATACAAATTTAACATAATAGATGTATACCAATTATTCAATGAAGATATGATAATTTAAATATCATATCTTCCTCTCCTTTGGACTTACATGTGGGACACCACAAGTATATTCCCGCACTTATTTTTTAAGTTTTGGTTGAGATTTTTAACTAATTTTTTTATCATTTTTTTCTTTTTAATTCTCACATATTTTAATTAATATATTATATTTTCAATTTTAAATTTAAATTTATTATTTTTATTTAAATTTTTTAATTATTGTTGATAAAAATAAATTACTATTTTTCTTAAAAATAATAAATTTGTTTAATATAACTAAAAATCATATTTGTCAAAAAATATATTCTTTATTTATCTCCTTATTTTTATTAAAACATTTAATTATTTTTGTTAAAAAACTAATTATTTTCTCATCATGAATTCGTTTACTAATTTTAATTATTAATTAGTATATATAAATAATTTTGCTTCAGATAATTTTAGAATGTGTCAAAAATAATATTTAAAGTATAAGGAAATATGTTTAAAGGATATTGAAAAAGAAGTTGAAATAAAGTTAGAGTTTGATTGACTTTCTTTGAACATACTTCACTTTTTATGAGTCTTTAAATAAATAATAATATAGAATATAATTTTATTTTTTTATTATTTAAATTTTTATGTTAGATTCAATTTTAGTATAAATTATTAGTTTATTATCTATTAATATGTATTATTAGTGCAATTTTATTTTCAGTACATTATTTTATTTTATTAATATTTATTATATATTAGTTTTATAATAGTTCAGTACCAATCAAACCTTTAAATCTTAAATATTTTCTTTAACCGATTCAATTTCTGATCCAATTCTTAAAAATTATTCTATCCATGTTTGGTTGTAATTGATCAATTATATGAGCTTACTCTACCAATTATAATAACCATGTTTTTGTATCTTTAGTCATTGTTTTGGCTTTCTCATGTGTTAGTCTTTTCCATTACTTTATTTTAAAGTCAAACGTTGGAGAAAAAGAGTGAAATATTCTTTTACTTTCTCCTTTATTTGGCTGAGAGGGGGAAGCAAAGAACAAATGAACGTGCAATCCAATTTGAGAGGACAAAACTCCAACTTTTGATTGAATTCACGGGAAAGAAAAAATAATAGCCTTTTTATGTGAAGTACAGTGGTAGATATAATAAGCAGTAAACGTAAAAGATATAATAAAACAAAAATAATAATAAAAGATACATATTAAAATAATAAAGTAATAAAAATAAAATAGATATAAAATAAAAATAAAAGGCAATAAAATAAAAATAAATAAATAAATATGTTCAAATAAAAATATAACATAAGTAATAAAATAAATAACACAATAAATATAAAACAAGATAAAAAGAAAAAAGAAAAAAGAAAAACAATACACAAACAAGAAATGTCCATATTAACACCAAAATGCACATATTTATTCACAATGATAACTAGTTTTGGCCATTTCACGAAGGAAAAGGAATCAAGCTAATATTTAATTGTATGCCAGATTATTCACCAGATATAAGACACGAGGGAATAGATCACCTGTTCTATAATTGTTGTGCCAGTGTTGTTCCATTGCATCTGATTCATACATTTATAAGGGACCTACAAAAATATATGGACCAGATACAATGGAACAGCATTGGCACTGCAATTATAGAACAGGTGATTTCATTCCAAGACACGAGGACGAAGTTAAATTGGAGCTACGTAACTCTTACAAGTTTACAGCTTAATCATGTAAACAGATGTTGCTCGGTCTATTGATCACTTTCCCCATTCACAAGTTGATATGGAGTTCTAGAACAGCTCGTTACTCTCTTTCATACTTTGATTAGCAGTTCGACTTAAACTAAATACCGAAGATAGGATAAAATTTCATATCTTAGATAAGTTTTGTCTTTTATGTACTAGTGAGGAGGAATCTATTAACCATATATTCTTCAAGTGCTGCCACACTAATCCTATATTTAAGCTACATAATATGAACCTCAATTAAGAAGACTATCTATATTGGATCAATGGGCTAAAATGGAAAAGCAAGGAGGATTTAAAGGTGCTGAAGGGTAGTTTTGCAATGCTCATACATTTCATATGGTTGATATTTAGGAAACCTAAGAGTTTTAGTTAGTACACCTTGATGAAGATCTATCTCAAGCTAAGGATGACTATTATGATAAAGTTTCAACAACATCTCATCTCAACAAGTATTAAGCGGTTAATGAAAATATAGGCAAAACATGTATTGTCATTCGGTCTTGAAGGTAGCCAAGCTGTACATACTCCGATTGTTGGAGATAATTATCATTTCCTTTCGTAATTTTCACCTTTTTGTGAATGAATACACTACTTTTTTTTGTAAAAAAAAGAGTAAATAAATAAAGCAAACTAGTTGTTACGAGAAAATATTCAAGTTAGCTAAGAAAATACCTAGGCTAAATAATTAAAAGGAAAGCAATGCATATTAAATATTTAGCTTAAATACAAGACATAAGATTTGAAGGAAAATGAGGTAGATATTACAAATATCGAACTAAAATTGAATCTGTATTCATTTTTGGGGATGATTAAAATTTGAAAAACTTGATCAAATTTTTTTTAATCAATTAAAAAATTGATTTTGTTGTTATCAATTTTTGAAATTAATTTATTTTAATAAAATAATATCACCTTATTAAATTAATACAATTATTTTATTTCTATTTATATTAAAAAGTCAATGTAAAATTTAAAAATATTATTTTCCAAAATTTATGGAATAATTTGTATCTATTAATTTCATACTAAATTTAAATATTTTTGTCACCCTAATTATTCTTGTAAAATATTGCATTTTTTAATATTTAATACATTTCATTATGGGCCTCAAAGGTATCTTTAACTTTGATAGTTTGGACAAGGCCTCTAACTGAGGCTGGGGTTCTAACTGATTGCCCATTCCCCAATCTTTTTCCTCGATTAACATTCAGCTTCATCTTCATGATCCAGCAGTTTAATGAAACTAAACTTTATCTCTAGCACTTGATGAGCATAAACGCCGACATCCTTCAGTTCACAAGACAAAATTGAGATTTTTGAAAGGAATTTCATTGCATAACAGATAAAAGAACATATAAACTGGCCTGTCGAAGCAGACCAGAGGCAATGATTGAAGCTGCGAAATTTCTTGGAAGATTTTCCTACGCGCAAAGCGGGTTGAATGACATGTTAGCGTTTGACTTTTCGATAGAGTTGACTTTTATAAGGAACAAAACCTTCTCTGTTCAGTTTATAAATGAAGAGTCCCATGTCTAGCTTCTCGTAAATCCTTTTTGCTTACCCTTTGCTTAGCTGAAAATGGTCGATGCTATTATTTCTACTGTGGTGGCCGATCTAACCTCCATGGTGCTTAGTTCCATGACAGAAGAGGTGAAGTTGGTGAGTGGAGTGAACGACGAAGTTAAGAAACTGGTGAGCAATTTCAAATCCATTCAAGCCTTACTAGATGATGCAGAGGAACAACAAGTGAAGGAGGTTTCTGTCAGGAACTGGTTGTTTAATCTTAAAGCTGTTTCTTACGACATGGACGATGTTTTGGATGAGTGGAAAACCTAGATTCAGACATCACAACTCCAGCGTGAACCCGATCCTCTCAAGAACAAGGTACTCTCCTTCTTTCGCTGCATCTGCTTTACTACGAGTGATGTTGGTCTTCGTCACATAGTTGGTGGCAGAATAAGAGAAATAAGACAAATACTAGATGACATTGCAACAGATAAAGTTAGGTACCAACTTAATTCAACCGACAGATCTGAAAAACATGTCGAGAGATATGTTACCACATCCTTCATTGATACACAAGAAGTAAAAGGTAGAGAAGAAGAAAAAGATAGGGTCAAAAGCAAGATATTTAGTGGAGCATCCAAGCTTCGTATCATCTCTCTTGTGGGGATGGGGGAATTGGAAAAACAACCCTTGCAAAATTGATTTACAATGACAATGACATACAAGATCATTTTGAGGAGAAAATATGGGTATGCGTTTCCGAACCTTTTGATGAGATGCGTATTGCTAAAGCAATTCTTGAATCTCTTCGTGGTTCTTATACGCATGATTTTAGAGAATTAGAGAATATATTAAAGGAAATTCGTGCAATTCTCTATGAAAAAAGATTTTTGCTTGTTTTTGATGATGTTTGGAACGAGAATCCTAATAAATGGAAGGAGTTAAAACATTCTCTCACGTGTGGTTTATTAGGAAGTACAATTCTAATAACCACTCGTAAAGAAGGGGTTGCATTAGTCATGGGGTGCAATAACGAGTGTATACATAAGATAGGGCTTTTGAATTTCGAGCAATGTTGGTCAATAATTAGGCAAATCGCATTTGTCAATGGTGAACATGATAAATTGGAGAGGATAGGTAAGAAAATTGCGAATAAGTGTAAGGGTTTGCCTCTTGCTGCTCTTACTATAGGAGGACTCTTACGCTTTAAGAAATCAATAAAAGAATGGTCAAGAGTCTTGGGAAGTGAAGGATGGGAAAGTGATGATCTCTTGGGTCCATTGAAACTTAGTTATTATGATTTGCCGTTACCATTAAAGCAATGCCTTTCGTATTGTTCTATCTTTCCAAAAGATTCTAAGATTGGGAAAAGAGAATTGATTAGTATGTGTATGGCACAAGGTTATCTAAAAGGAAAAGAAGAAGACGAAGATTTGGAAATAATCGGCGAGACTTATTTCGAGAATTTAACCGCGCGCTCTTTGCTTCAACCTTTGCCCAAGAATCATGATACTTGTATGTTGCATGACATGGTGAGTGACCTAGCTCAAACATTTACCAAAAATGAGTGTTTGATCATGGACGTTCTAAACGATACAGATACTATTCAAAACTCTTTATGTGCAGAAGTTCGTCATTTAACTTTAATACTTGCACAAGATGTTTTAGTTCCTGTGTCTATCTATGGTCTCAATAAATTACGCACTTTGATCATTCGATTATTTGAGATCAAGTCGTCATCAGTGGTTGTTCTTCTTCCCCTTGAGAGTATGTTTTATCGTTTGATTCTTCTAAGAACTTTAGATCTTCACAAGTGTGGCATTAAAGAAGTTCCATCTTCGATAAGTAAATTAGTTCATCTCAGGTGGCTTGACTTGTCTGAGAATTATAGTCTACAGAAGTTGCCTGAAACCTTGTGTGAGTGTTACAACTTGCAAACATTAACTCTTGTCTATTGTGTCAATCTTGAAGAATTGCGCCAAGGCATTGGGAGACTATCGAACTTGATGTACTTAGATATGGAAGGTTGTCGGAAAATAAAGTATCTTCCAAAAGGAATAGGAAATCTCTGGCGTCTCAAAAGGTTGAGTGACTTCATCTTAGGCGTTCATGAGAATGAAGCATCCGTTGCTGATCTAGAGAAGTTGAATAATCTTAGAGGGACTTTGAGCATAAGGGGTCTCGGAAATGTGAGAAAGATCGAAGAAACCAAAGCCATACAATTGAAGACAAAGAAGAACATTACCAGATTGAAGTTGAATTTTCATTTTGATGGAGATTTTAGGCTGGAAGATGAAGAAGAGTTACTTGAAACTTTAGAGCCACATTTGGATTTGGAAATGTTACGCATACAGAAGTACAATGGCAAAACGGTGTTCCCAGGTTGGATGATGAAGTTGAATCTACTCACAGAGCTTTGGATCTCTATCTGCGAAAATCTTCAAGAATTGCCTCCACTGGGGAAGCTTCCATTCCTTGAAGAATTATACTTAGGGTACATGAGAGTGAAAAGGGTAGGTATTGAATTCATGGGAATTGAAGAAGAAGAAGAGAAAGATTCACCGATGGTGGCATTTCCAAAACTAAAAAAGCTTGTGTTTTCTGAGTTATCGGAATGGGAAGAGTGGGACGATGGGTGGTTGACAGAGAGAATTAAGAAGAAAATTACAGTTGTGCCATATCTGCGAGAGCTTAGTATTTGGGGGTGTCCGAGGTTGAAGACGTTGCCGTATCATCTGCTGTCGCCGACGATCACCAAATTGGAGCGGTTAAATATAAAGGAGTGTTGTGTTCTTCAACAACTAATAGAAGAAGATAAACTTTCCCACATACCTCATGTCACATTTAAGGCAAGAAGGTACCTTTTAAAGAAAAGGTAATATTCTAATTCTTTATTTACTTCTTTTTCAATTAATTGTATTTTTTAATATACTGACTTTTTTTAATTTGTAAAATATATTATTTGATAAAAATAATATCATAGATAATATTCTATTTTTAATATTGTAATTATTTTAAGAAAAAATATATTAATTACTCTATATTAACAATATATTAAAATATAATTACTTTATTTTGAAAAAAATTAACTCTAACTTAAAATTTTAATATTTATTTTGCATATAATTAGTTTTTTATTTTTAATTAACTAACATGTAAAAGCAAAGATGGTAATATATTTAACGAATTATTTCTTTAATTATAGAATGAAATTACATTATGATATTTAACTTAAATTTTAGTTAATTCATATTTAACTTATTAATTTGCTAGGAGCCCAAATGTTGAAGGATGGTCAGCTTCTAGTACCTGATTGGTCACATGAGCTACTCCATTTACATCAATGAATTGAGAAAGACTCTTCTTGTTGTGATTCCTAAGGTGCTGTTTGGTTTCGTTTTTTCGTGTGTTTTTCGTTGCCGTTTTTAATAAAAAAGAAAAAGCAACGTAAATCTTATTTGGTCGAGGATGTTGCGATTTTTTGTTTTAAAAAATAAGAAAACCGCAGCGAATTTACGGAAACGAGAAAATAACGTTTCCATATGTTTTTAAAACAAGTTTTCTGAGGATCATAGTTCTTGAGGCCAATCTGAAGCTCAATAGTCTCAGTGAAATTGCGCTTTTTCTCCTTGGAGTTGTTCATAATAATGGTGATTGCTTCT